>JAJOOS010006794.1:0-57730 GCA_029582725.1 Solanum chiquidenum
AAAAGATATGTATTTCCATCGCAAATTGTTGTTTGCTGCTTATAAAAGCTAAAGTCGATGAAAGAAGGGTCTTACCTCGATCTTAGGTTCGTAATACATCTCAAAAACCTTCAAATATATTCAAACCCTTTCTATCCCAATACTAAAGTGTGATATACTATGCAATCGATAAAACAAATTATACCACGATGATGAGCCCAACGCGTAGAACAACTTTCGTCAAGGACTTAAGTCGAGAAAATCTATACTTCACTTGATCCTAGAAATGGGTTTCTCTAATTTATCTGGGTTTTAGCTTAAAAATGAAGAAAAAGGTCGAAGAAGAAGATATATGTAACATTCCACCGACCTAGGGGCCTCACCTCACGTGCCTGCTTGCGCAGTCCCACGAAAATGCAAATATCTCTCTATTCTGAAGTCGTATGAACAAATGGTTTGATGCATTGGAAACTAGATTCGCAGACCTTCGATTCGATAGGTCGTGGGGATCATAACTCTTAATAGATTGGGAGAAAACGTCCAAGATATTTGACCCAAATTTCAGACAAATCTTTAAAAAAGGAATTTACGGTAACTTTCGCCAACTTTTATTTTTCCACTTACCTAACTTCAACACTTGAGATACAACACTTGAACACTTAAAATATCACATAACACATCATTATTAATTTATTACCCACCCTCCTGGTCTTTCCACGAAGATACGAGTCAATTTATACGTTTCAAAAAGTCGGGGTGTTACACTAATCAACTCGACACTCAAAAATCATTGTTGGTCTCCAAAAAAATCCTTGTCCTAGATGACTACTAAGCGAAAGACTAACTCAAGCATAGACAAACATCAAAACTAAAGAATTGTTTAAAACAGTTTACTGAATCTCAAAACTATCTGAAAGTACTAAGTATGAAACATAAGATTTTAAATAACAAATTTGAAATGGGACTAAAAAACTACCTATGAAACCTCTACTATCTACAGATAGGTTTCGGGATGAAACCCATGATACCTCAACATGATACTACTAACAAACGATAAGATTAAAGTCCTCTGAAAGCAAGGAGGTCTCACCCAAAAGATGATGAGCGTATGAAATGATATCAATGGAATACTTGTTGATGATCCTAGGTACCTAAATTTACATCATGAAATGATGCAGGTCGAATGACATCAATATATTAAATGTACGGTATGTAATAGGGTTGAATAAACAAATAACTTAGTGTGAAAGATTGAAAATAACGCAACTGAAGCATAGTATAAATCATGATCAAAATCATTTAAACTCTTTCCGTAAGGATGCAATAAAACTAAATACTGAACTGATATATATATATATATATATGTACACGCGCACACTTTACTTTATTTTACTAGAAAGTTTTTCTAACCAACAACCATCACTATGGGTCTTGTGATGCTACAACATCTTACTCGTGTTTCCAGAGACGATGTCACAAACCAAGGTACACCCTAGGCGTAACATGGCGTATATGACCCCTAGAGGCCCTAAACAAACCACTTAGCATACACCATACAAGATAATATAATCAAAGAATTTAAAAAATAGCATTTAATATATCGAAAGTTTGACAAGAGAAAGTCTAACATAAGTCTCAAAGCCATCTTATACATCAAAATCGGAAAGTGATTGTGACGTAACCCATACATCACATCCAAAGTCTGAAATGAAATGATATAAAGATATAAAGTGTCTCGGTCCTCGGAACATGATGACTCACTAATCACTTGAAGAACCCAAAGATCTCTAGCTATGAGTGTGCGAGGTAGGAACATCGAACCCTACATTCATGAGATAATGTACGCACAAATATGTATTAGTACGTAGAATGTACTAAGTATGGGGCAATATGTATAAACATGAACATGATAGTATAATTGGCTTAAAGCATGTAGAATGGTCAACAATTGGACATTTTAAGCATAAGGAAGTAAAATGTAGAAATCATAGGATATAGTCAAAGCATTTGAAATAAAGGACATAAGAGAAGCTTTGAAGAGAACATAGTCATTTTTGTGGGATCTTAGCTTTAACCGACATTAAGACCATAAGGGCTATATCGTGGAATCTGGTATATCCCTTATACAAAAAGAAGGGAAATCTACTTGCCACGATAGAGTCTATACATATCATCATTTGCTAAAGTGGATCCACTAGCTAGGTCATTTAAGACAATCCTACGAGGGCACGTAGTTTGGGACTAGAGGTTGTTACTAGAGACTATCCTATTTGAGCCTCCACCTCAAAGTCCTCTCGGTGCTAAGTCTAAATCCCAATGGAATAGATAAAAGTCGAGTATCAATTTAACATAGGAAAGACAATAATCAATACCACTCCACATCTTTAAGATCAAAACATAGAATAACTCCTTAAACATAATTTAACATAGATGAGAAAACATTTCGCCCATGTGAACCCATTTATGAGAACTACCTTTCACAATCATGATCATACTGTAAGTGATAAATTCTTTCGTAATAGCATTGATACTTTCCTTTCAAAGCATCCTTAGATTATTTATAATAACTTCATAAAAATATGCATATGTTCACAACTTAATAATTCATGTGTTCACGAGTTATCATAGGTTTATAGTTTAAAATCATAATTTAAGCATGAGTCAATATAATTTCAATTAAATATCATGTATTAACATAGAATCATACATTAGAAGACTTAATCAACAACAATAAATCATAATTGAATGAAACCCATGAGATTGAATTAAAACCCTAACTAAAATCAATTAAAATTGAAGGGGGAAATTGAAACCTTGGGACCCATAGAGGAAAGGACTTCATAGGTAAATACCCACATACCTTGATCCTTTAAACCATAGAAGAATGGAGGATTGATGATTTAAAAAAAAGTTTTTTCAAATTTGGTTTTTTTGGGGTGGGGGTGGGAGAAGGTGGGCGTGGTACAGGATAAAAAAATTCTTTTATTTTGTAAGAAAAAATATTTTAAAAATAATAATAATATAAGGGTAGGGTGGGGTGGGGTGATAGAGGTTGAGGTATTAACAATTTAGCTTTGATTTAATATTTTTGGCTTTATGAGATTAAGTGGGTTACAACCATTTTACCTAAACCATATTTGACCAAATCCAAATTTACTCATATTTTATATGGGTGGATTGTGATCTAATCTATTTTAACTCAATCCATATTCAATCCATCCAAATCTGATCCAATCCACCCATTTTTCACCCCTAGTCTTGACCTATTATGACCCGTCCAAATTTGACCCAACCAGCCTGATTGCCACGCCTAGACTTATCTACACTCAATAGTTTGCAACCTAGCTTATTGCCACGCCTAGACTTATCTACACTCAACAATTTGCAAATAAAAGTATACTATAATATAGTATTTAAAAAGAGGAATTTTCACTATAGCCACTCAAAAATAGCTTAATTATGTTTCATAGCTATAATTTGCTAATTACGATCCATAGCTACATGTTAGAGGGAGGAGAGAGGCGAATTGTATATGTCTATATGTCAAATAATTATATATATGTAACTGGTATACATATGTATTTGTATATCTGGCGAGCGAGATTGGGAGAGGGAGGAGAGATGCGAGTGAGAGAGGAATGTATATCTGTCAGATAATTGTATATATGTAACTGATATACATATGTATTTGTGTATCTAGCCAGCGAGATTGGGAGAGGGAGGAGAGAGGTGAACAAGAGACGACATAGAGTGGAGAGAGACTAATTGTATTTGTATATCTGTCATATAATTGTATATGTATATGTATAAGTTGTATTTGTATATGTATAAAAGAGGAGAGAGGAAGAGAGGAGAGAGACGACGTAATTACAACTAAAATTAAGCTGCGAGTCATAATTAATTCAAACTATAGTTATGTTAGTTAAATTAACTAGTATATGTTTACTTATTCGCGTAATTTTCCCATCAAAAATATTTGAAATAAAATCTAATTTGAAAAAAGTTTGTTTAGAATTTTTACTATAATCTCTGACTAGATAAGATGACCTGCATATGACTTATGCTTGAAGTGTGTTGAATTAAATAAAGAATTGTTATGTTTAGAAGGACTTGTCTTGGATAGGTTGAATTGTAAAATTCAATCCGTACATTGGTTTTAGGTTTAATATTTGAGATATAATAAATTATGCATCCATAGGGACAGATATACTGGCCACTGGCCAATTTTTTTTTAAAGGAATCTCCCCATTACTTAAAGAATCCCACCTTCAATATAAACAATCTCTAAAATACCCGGATTTGAACATTATTAATAATAAAATTCCAAATCAATTACTATTATAAGATCCATCAAGATCTCACTTGAAAGGCTAATCTTGATCTAGTCAATTTCTTGCGTGAAATATTATGTGTTTGATGTAACAGTTTTAATTTAAAAAAAGTCATATATGTTCTTATACTCTTACAAATATGTTATATTTGTCCTTCATTATACTTCTTCAACATATTTGTCATTTTCATTCAACTTTATGCATGGTCATATTTTTTCTTGTACTCTCGAAAAGGGTCATATTTACTCCTACAATATTAAATCCTCATTCTTCAATATATTTATCCTTTTCTTCCAATTTTAATATTTGGAGTTAATATCTCAACTAATACTTCTTTTTACAGAAAGTCACTCAACTTTCATTTATAACATTAAAGTCACTCAACTATGAATTTTTTAATAGAAAGTCACTCAACTAATAATTTTTTTCCATAGAAAGTCACGCAACTTTCTTTTATAACCTCAAGGTCAACTTAACTATGAATATTTACCTACAAAGTCACTCAACTACTGATATTTCATTTAGAAAGTCATCCAACCAATTTAAATATTATTTTCATTGAATTTTGTTGAAACACAATTTTGTTTTAAACTTTTTTTTTTTGAAAAATAATAAGATGCTCATTTAATTATTTTATTAAATTTTGTTGAAACACAAATTTTGTTTTAAACTATTTTTCTTTTAAAAAAAAAGATGTGCATTTTAATTATTTTATTAAATTTTATTGAAATACAATTTTTATTTTAAACTAACTTTTTAAAGAAATAATTACTATTGTAAATCTAATACAAAAGTAATAAGGTTTACACAGTAGCATTTTTTCGAATGACGAAAATGATGCATTGCATTGCATCCACCGTTACTAGTGCTGGTGCCTGGCAGCACAATTTTTTTTTTTAAAAGAATTGTTTTTAATAAATTTGTCTTTCAACAAAATTTTAAAAAATAATTTAAATGAGTATCTTATTATTTGTTAAGAAATTAGTTTAAAACAAAAATTGTGTTTCAATAAATTAATAAAATAATTAAAATGAGAATCTTATTATTTTTTAAGAAATTAGTTTAAAACAAAAATTATCTTTCAATAAAATTTAATAAAATGATTAAAATGAGAATCTTTTTTTTAAAAAAAAATTGTATTCTAACAAAATTTAATCAAAAAATCATTTAAATTGGTTGGGTGACTTTCCAAATGAAATATCAATAGTTGAGTGACTTTGTAGGTAAAATATTCATAATTGAGTGACTTCATTTCTGTGAAAAAAATTCATAGTTGAGTGACTTTGAGGTTATAAATGAAAGTTAAGTGACTTTTTGTGAAAAAAAATATTAGTTAAGTGACCATATAAGATATTAATCCGTCATATTTGCTCTTATACTTCTTATCATGTGAGTCACGGACTCACGGTACATATTTCGAATCTAACTATCACCCACTGTCAAGTAAAATAAAAACACATTTCCTCGCATTTTTGTGCCTATGAATATTCTATAAGACCCTTTCACCCTACATATAATCAATTCATTTTTACTTGTTGAATTTTAAACAGAGTTAATTAAGTATAGATTAGTTTAAGGATCACATCAACGAACAACAAGGAGATTGAACATGGCTGGTGACTGGTGAGATGTCACTCACGTGGGACACAAAAAAATGCTTGACAAAGAGACGAACAATACCTTTGGCACAATACAATTATTGATCACTCATGCATACGTTAGGGTACATGAATTTAATACCATTTTAATATGCCTTTCAATTCCTCATTATGTTACAAAGCATTTTTAGGTATTCTATTATTTTTAATTAATATACTCTTGTTATTCTATTATTTTTAATTAATATACTCTTGTATTTTTTTGGCATGATGTGACACTAAGGAATAAATGGTATATATCTTTTTCATTTTATTTTAAAACAAATGATGTTTTAAATAATCAGCAACTACGTACGTAGTAAAGAACTACAATTATTTCAAGATATTTATTACGGGTAACTAGTAAAAATACATCTTAATTTTCAGGCCAATCATGTACACAACTCTTTTAATTTGTCACAAAATTTTATTTTGACACTTCAACTCAATCTTGTTCTATTTTAACCCCCAAGTCCATTTTTCATGTTCTACACAATATAAATGTTCGGTGCGTGTTAGACAAACTTTAAAAAGGTAAATAAAAACATCCAATTAAATAACGCTATATACTTTGTTTCCTCCAAATCATCAAAACTTACTTGACATTTACATTAATGGTATCAATTTATCATCTTTCAGCAATATAATATATATTCAATTGATTACAAACTAATTATATCATAGAGATCGATTCATTACACAAGTTAATATAAATATTGAGTTTATGCTTCTATAAATATATTCAACTTTTTACTTAGTCATTTATAATATATAATATAATTGATATTTCAAATTTTATATAGACAAAATGTATATAAATAAAAATTAATAGAATATTATATTTAGAATAGAGAGAGTATAAGTAGAAAATGAAGTAGATGAACAAAATAAATAGATAAGTAAAGTAGATGAAGGATAAAATGAGATTGAAGAGAAGATAGAGAAAATGTATAAGGAGAAGGGTTGTTAACAATAAAAATGTCAAATATTAACTCTATAAAAAGGATCCCTCACATGTTTTAAAAGGTGAATAATTTCATTAATTTATCTCATTAGTATTTTGTGTTTAATAGTACATTAGAAATGGAGTCGGAAGATAATTAAAATGAAAAAAAGATTGAATTGAAGTATCAAAATAAAATAAGGATAAGTTAAAAATGGTGTGTATGTGTTTGACCTTTTATTTTGACATTTCAACTCAATCTTATTCCATTCTTACACTCCAACTTCATTTTTCATGTATCATTTAAACATAAAAAACCTTAACCCAATATAAATGTTCAATGCATGTTAGATAAACATTAAAAGGATAAAAAAAATGTCCAATTGAATAACACCACATATTTTGTTTTCTCCAAATTATCTGGATTTACTTGTCATTTACATTAATTGTATCACTTTATCATTTTTAAGCAATATAGTAATATATATTAATTAGCTATATTCAATTGATTACAAAATTTAGTTTTAAGGTCGATTAGTTCAGGTTAATATAAACTCGAGTTTATGTTACTATGAATATATATATAATATATTCATCATTTTCAATTTATGTGACATCAACAAATTAGATATTTGACATAATTTGGATAATTATAATTTCAAATTTTGATATGATATCATTCTCCTCAATATAGCTCTTTACTTATTATTTTAACATTGAATTTAGTCTTTTATAACATAGAATACAACTAATATTTTAAATTTTATATAGAAAAAAATGAATTATATAAATTAAAATTAAAAAATATTATCTTTAACATAGAGAGAGTTAAATAAAAAATTGAAAAAGTAAAATAGATGAAGGAAAAATGGGTTGAAGAGCAAATAAAGAATATACAAATCGTAAAAATTGTTAACGATAAAATGTTAAATATTAACGTTGAAATTTTGCGACAAGTTAAAGAAATTCGTGTATATGTTTAACCTTTTGTGAATGAATAATTTTCTTAGGGGGTGTGCTCAAGCTTAAAATACTATCTATTTTTAAATGGAGGGAACATATGTTTATGCATGTCATGTAGCATGTATGCATTGTATGTATGTGTGATAATGATGAAGGGGGAATTAAATAATGAATAGCTTTTTAACTTGTGGAAATTAAGAAAAAGACAAACATGCCTCCTCATTCTCTAAGGATGATAGATCCGCATTAATAGCTTCACCAATTTCAGCCATATCATATAATTAAAATAAAAATATAATAGGAGGTCAGTGTAAATAATTAGAAAATTAATTAACATAAGAAAACATAGGTACTGTTGGGAGTTGACTTTACAGGTTGGCTGCTTGGAAGTGAACCAAACTGTATTTTAATAATATTCACAATCACAAGCCAATACACCTACTTTTGCCCTTCCAACTTTTGCAAGCTTGTCATCAAAGGTATGGGAGGAGAATATTTTCCTGATTTTTTCTCTCTCGTTAGATTGATTAAAAATTTTAAAAAAGTATTTTTTTAAAAATAATTTCATTAAAAATGAGAAAAATAGCTTCTTTAATGGAAATATAGAAAATAAACTAGACATGTGACATTCCACATTTGTAGTAACCTTTAACGTTCCAACACACATGATCTTTATTAAGAATATAATCAAAATAATAAAAGCATGCTCACACACTTCAACATGGTATCAGAGTAGGTAGAGGTTCTGAGATTGAATCTCATCGCCAGTCACAGAGGCGAATCAACATGATCATATGTCCGAGATGCACGTGCACCCGTTAACTTTGGAAAAAATCATGTGTATATATGTATATCTATCTTGAGAAACTGACCAAAACTAGGATATAATTAACAGTTCACTCATGAGGAGTATAGGAGTTGCCTTGTGTTGCTAGTACAATCTAAATGAACCATTCGCTAGACTAGGATTTGAATCTACCTAGTGCCCTATTTCTTTGTTTTTATTTTAAGGGTATTAGTGCCCCAGAAGTCTTCATATTCTGAGTTTGCCTATGCCATCCGTATTAGAAAGGGTTTCACCTTTACCTCCCATAATATTTGTCTGGGTTATATGAAAAAAGAATCATATATTTACACTTTCTCTATTGATCACAAGAGCAGATAGCTTTAAGGTTTGTTTTTGTGTTGGACGGCTGTGAACATGTCATGAAGCTCTCGTGTAATTCATATGCCAAAAGTAGAAAACTTTGTATATATTATAGCTGCTCTTTTAATGACAGTTCGCACGAACAAAGAATGTATTGCCTACTCATTTCACAAGAAAATTAAACCAGAAAAAAAAACTTTTAGGTCAATGTTGTGATGATAATTAATGTATAATTTTATTTTTTTTGACTTTTTAATATAATTAATGTATAACACTGCATGGTTGTCTTGAAACCTTTTCGAAACTACGTTTGTGGTCTCATAATAAAACTTTTTGGCAAACATTTTTATCATGTTGGGCAGTTAAAATGTCCTACATCCTGCCAGAGAAGGCCAAAATTTGAATTTAATGAATTCAATTTTTAACATGTGTCACGTATCAAAATTTATGAGAAAGACTGATAATTGAATTAATAATCGTAGTTACTAGACTAGCACTTGATCAAATTAACCTATATATAGTCAAAAGGCTATATATCCAGCGGCACACACATAATTTTGACAAAATCGTTGTTGGGATAGCGATTTTTATGTTTTTTAACAGTAACGTCGTCAATTTTGATAGAAGAAAATCGCTCCGAGCGATTTTACCCTTTTGGTTAAAAAAAAATTGATGTACCCTTTTGGAATTTTTGATAAATATTTTTGCCCTTTTGGCTCCGAACTCCACAATTTAACTTAAAGCTAACTCTCCTTACAAAAGAGTGTTTTCGATTGCTCCTTGTTGAATTTCCATGCAGTCTCATATCCCATAATGATCACGAAAATTCGGAAGAAAAAGGAGGAGAGGACTAATGTACAAGATAAAACTGATTTTATAGAGTGGTTAATTTTTTTAGACATTATTTTCTGATTCATATTTATTAAAGAAGACCCAGACAAACTTCCATATACTTATATCTAAAAAGTTGATTCGAAAGCAAGAATAAATGAGATGAATCAAAGTACACTAGAAGGTTCACCCCTTAGGCCCTTACCCTAGGGAATTAGAGAGTTGAGACATTTTGTCACAACTCGAGCCTACACTCTGGACGTGGTTGGTACTCGAGAATTATTGTTGGTCCCCAAGTGAACCCTTATCCTGGCTGACTACAAGCGGAAGACTAACTCAAGCATACACAAACATTAAACTAAAAAAAATATTTAACAATAATTTGTTGAATCTCAAAACTCTCTGAATATGCTAGTGTGAAACATAAGTTTTAAATAAAACATTTGAAATTGAAAAACTCTCCAAAATTGTCTATCTATGAAGTCTCTACTGTATAAAGATGAGTGTCGGGAAAATACCCACGACACCTCAAAATGCTCCTACTAACAATTCATTAAAACTAGAGTCCTCCGGATGCAAGGACGCCTTACTCAAAAACTGACGAGCAGATGAAGTGATCTCAACGGAAACCCTGTTGAGGATCCTAAGTACTTGAATTTGCATCATAAAAAATGTAGGTTGAATGATATCAACACATTGAATGTACGATATGTAATATAGTTGAATAACAAATAACTGAGTTGAAAGTCTGAAGGTAACTCAACTGAAATATAGTATAAATCATGATGAAAAAAAATCATTTAAGCTCTTACGGTAAGGATGCAATAATAGCAATGAGACTCGTGATGATTGAATTTGCTATTATTGCATCCTTACCGTAAGTAAAAGTATATATTAAACTCAGGTCTCAAGTAAAAGTATTCTCTGGTTGAGATAAGTTCTCCAAAGGGGTAACTACTCTATACTCAATCTTTCTGAAAATTTTGAAAAACTTTTTATGCCTTTCTAAAAATAGAACTCTCTTTTCAATGTGAAATCAATACCCTTTTTAAGGGTAATATAACTTCTATTTATCTGACTGAAATGCTTCTGAAAAACTCTTTATGTAATGATCCGGTCGGTCATTTTTGAAAAGTTTAGTGAATTTACCATTTCGTCAATCCCAATATTGAGCCCGAGTTGTTTTTAATTGAGTTTTAAAAATTGGTTTCAAACTTTGAGTTGTAAGTTGAGGATTTAGTATGTTTGGAGTTTGAAATGCTTAAATTGTTAAAAAAAATAGTTTTCGGTGTCTTTTGAAGTTTTGAGTGTTGGAATGAAATTCCGTCGATTTCATCCATCTCAGAATGTAGACTCTGGTTTGTGAGAGTTGGCGGTTTCAGATATGGAGTCTTTTGAGGATTTGAGATCCTAAGTTGGAAAATTATGGAAATTTTGCCTTTGAGTTGACTTTGATCATCATTCGGGGTTAGAATGCTCAGATTAGAATTCTAAGAGTTCCTTTGGGTTCGGAGGATGATTTATGGCCTAGGTGAGGTCTTGATTGATTTTTGAGAGGTCCCGATCTTGATTTAACCTTTTAGGCGTTGTGTTAGTTTCTTGTGGTTCTTACGGATGTCGGGTCAAGGAGACCCCGAATATGTTTTTCGACTGTTCTATTGAGTCAAGAACTTCAAGTTTAATCGATTTACTTATATAGTTTGTGTGGATGGGGTTCTGAATGAATTCGAAGGGTCCTTTTGATGTTTTGAGAATTGGCTGATTTTCTGGTGCCTGAAATCTGTTGTGTTTTGTGTTTGCGGAGGAATTGTCGCTTTCGCGACCTTCACAAAAGAGAAAGGCCAGGTAACCTTCGCGAAAGCGATGACCCTGACTTTCACGACGTTCGCTCTTTTGCAAATTCAAAGTCGCTTTTGCGACATCAGAGAGGGGTTTTGACGTGTCATTTTCGGGGTTTAAGCCCTATTTTTTATTTTTGAGCTTGGTAAATCCTTGGATGCAATTTTTGAAGAGATTTCTTGCGCTAAATCATTTGGGTAAGCTTTTGTGACCCTAAAACTTCATTTCCCTTTGATTATTTATGGATCTTAACATCAAAATTTGGGATTTTGTTTGGCAAATGACAAAGTTTTTCAAGAACGCAAGTTCTAAACTAAAATGGAGATTGTGAACTGATTTTAAGTCCCTTTTCGAAATGGTTTTCACCAATGAATTTCAAATGTCTTGGGTAATGATTTCAAGTATAAATTTACGTATTCAAACTTCATTTTCGAAATTGGATTTTTGTTGATGGACTTATTTTTTTAAGTATATGTGTTGGGTATTATTTTTTCCATAAATTTATTGTGAATACTTGATTGATGTAGATTGTATGGCTTTGGACATTGATCGGAAGGGGAAGACTCAACTCTTGGAGGGACTAGTTGGTTGAATTAAGGCAAGTGATCTCCTAAACCTTGTAATCTAGTAGAATTCTTGTATTCCCTTCATTGTATGTGTCTTGGGAGTAAAGGGAATAAGGTGAAGGGTTAATTATTCCACTTGATAAATCTTAATGAATAAAAAAGTGTTGAGATGAAAAAGTTATGTGTTGATCATAATGCTTGTGAATTTCCTTGTTGTGGCCCCTATTGATTGATTAATGAAATGCTTTGATAGCATGAATGTGGATTTTAATTGCTTGAATTGTTGTCTCCTCTTTATGGTGTGAATTTTCTTATATGCATTGATTGTTGTACACCGTGGTGAGACATGTGATATGAAGCTGATGAGAAATGGTTCTGGATAGTATTATGATATAAAGCCGATGGGAAATGGTTTCAGCTAGTGATACAAAGACGATGAGAAATGATTTCGACTCATGATAAAAAACCAATGGGAAATGATTCCGGCTAGTGATGTAAAGCCGATGGAAAATGATTCCGGCTAGTGACATGATATAAGACCGATGAGAAATGGTTCCGGCTAGTGATATGATACAAAGTCGATGGGAAATAGTTCCAGCAAAAGAGTAATTATTGTGATTTGATGTATTCCGATGCTTATGTTTGACTTACTTGTTAACTGTGATTGATGCACTTATTACGTGTGATTGATATACTTGACATTGACATGGACTTACTTGATACGTGTTGATTTTTGAATTGTGCCTATTGGACTGTGATTTTTTAGCCTTGTGAGCCATATATTGTAGAATTGTTAGGTTAGGTTGATGTCTATGCAGGTTCTAGTCTGAGGAAGTTTGATTGGATGAAATGAGTAATCGATTTCTAGCTTGTTGCTTTGTTTATTAGATTGTTTGTTGGGTACCGTGTTGTTGGTACTCACTTCTTGCTTCTACACTTGTGTATGTTTCAAGTTTGGTATCGTGTGAGTGCTCTTTCTCTGCCATCTCCGAGGCTTGTTAGAGAATTGTTGAGAGGTAGCTACTTGTCATCTTGGTGGGCCCTCCAGTTCTTTTTTGTATGCTTTGTTCTATTTGAGAAACAAAGACTTGAGACTTGTACTTATTTCTTAATTTCGTACTTTATGTATTAGTGGCTTGTACACGTGACAATCAAGTTTTGGGGTGTTAATGGAATGAATAAGTTTTTCGCTTTATCTTGCTCTTGCTTTATCTTTCTACATTTCTTTCATTTTCGTTGAGTTGAGGCTGACTTGTCTTGGGGGGGGGGGGGGAATAGACAAGAGCCATCACGTCCATTTTTGGATCGTGACACTTTATACTTTTCTTGAAACAATACTTTCTTTCTCAATGTAAAAATAAAACATTTGGGGCCATTAACGTTCACCTTAAAACTCTTCTAAAAATAATAATTTTAAAATATACTTTGACTCACTTTAAATTTCAAAATCAATGCATGGAAATAATCGAACAGAAGCTTTCAACAAAATCTTATTAATTAGGGTTCATGTGAAATATAAACATGGACAACAATTCAAGGATCTCAATGAATAGAATATCATAATCTCATAATTAGGAAATCAAACTCGGAATAATAACACAATTCAAATTCAGGAAAATCCATAGAACTTTAATTTGAGTAAACTAGATTTAACTCTTATTGACTGAATTTAGATGTAGGGCGTAAGGATGAACTTAGTCCAACACTATGAATAACCTTACATACCTAAATAAAGTTCTTAAAGAAGAACTTGATTGGAAGCCTTGAAACCTTAGTTTTTGTCTTCTTTGCAGTTTTCTTTGAGTTGGGCGAATTGAGAGCGTAAAATAAAAGAAAGTTGAATATTTGGTGGAATATATTCCCCTAATTGAAGTTAAAGCATCATGGCTTGGGCTTAGAAAAAGTAAGAAAAGACAAAAGAAACTCCACTCAAAAAGTTGTCGAAAGCCTTCCACGAGCCATCTACGGTTCATGGTTTGATCTACGGACCGTAGATCCCATCCGTGAAACTCATATTGAACTTTTAAGGCTGAAAAGTTCATTCTACGGGTCAAAACTACGGCCCGTAGAGATTTTTACGACTCGTAGATGGAACTGTAGGAATTTGACTCTCTAAAATTTTCCACGAGTTGATAGTACGGGCCGTAGTTTGAACTACGACCCCTAGAAGGGATTCGCAGGTCACATACTCAGAAAACTCTGTTGTGGTAGTCTCTAATAAAACAAACATAACTTTTACTATGTGCTAGGGGATTCTGGTGATCTTAATTCATATCCAAAATCATTCCCACATTTAAGAATTGACCTTAACACCTAAAAACAATTTAAGAATCACACAATACGACCTTATACACAAATGAAGAATGGTTTGGGTCTTAACTCAGAAATTTCTGAAATGTTACATATTCCTTGCTCTTAAGCCTGTTGTAAGGCCAATAAGTCAAAAAGAAGGAGAATTTTATCCGGACTAACTCTAATCATGATTTTTACTATATACATATATTATCGGAATTAGAATTATTAGAAACTATATTTATCATTCATATGTGATCAATCGAGATGAGGTATATAACTTTGGAATTTGCAATATAGAGCTTATAATATAAAAGCATATTGGGCATGTGCATCTGAGATTCTCAAATCTTATAATTAATTGAGACATATGAAAGTAGTTATCTGGATCATCCATTATCATCATATTTCATACTAATTTAATTTAAAGATACTGTTGTCTATGATAATTAAAATAAATAATAAATGGTGAAACAGATCTGACAATTTCTGTCTTTTAAGTACCACTGGAGACATAGTCTGACTGAACATATATAATTCGATATAGATGACATAAGTTACAAAGTTTTAAAAAAGAATTCAATTGCTTATTCATTAGCAGCATTATTTTAATTTATAGAATTTGTCTGCACCTACCAACTTTACTTGCAGAATCTTCATCTTACAAAGCAGCAAACAAGATGATCACGATGCACTAAGATTTTCTTTGATAAATCGATTTATGTGACGTTGTTTTACTCGAGACAAAACAATATTTGTAATGTAGAGTATAAATTTAACCATATATATTACATTCTGACCTCTCCAACACACTTTTGATACGAAAGAAATCTCCCGTCATAGAGAAGAGATCGAAAATCTGGGTCCCCTCGATCACCCACCCTCTCCATGTAGGTCGAGTTGAATTACATCCTCCCTCTCACCTGAACAACAACATACCTGTATATATCTAACCTTTAGTTATCTCAGAAGTAGAACAGTTGTTTTTAATAGTAGCAGAGCAAATGAGCAATATATATACTATAATAAAATAATTCTATAATCAACTATTTAAAATAATATATAATAACTAAAATCGAAGAACAAGAAACAAGAGTAATATTACGACTATTAGAATGAATAACAAGTCAATACACTCCTACCTTTTTAATTAAACATATTAGTAATAAAATACCAATCAGGGCCGGCTCTATGTATACTTTAATAAGGCATTCGCCTTAGGCCCCCAATTTTAGGGGGCCTCAATTTTTTATCAATAATAAATTATGTGTTAATTTTTTATAGAAGAAATATTGATTATTTATGATAAAAAATATATATTTAAAATTATTATTTTATTCTCTTCAACCCCATTCAAATAGAAGAAATCAAGAAAATATTGTTTTATTTTCTTACACTCTCTCTACTATACTCACATTATTTTCTTTTTAACTCCTTTTACACTCTCTTCTTTAAATTGTTGATAAGTTAGAGTTATATTCTGTCAAGAATATCAATTAATAGTCGAAAAGTGTTGAACAAATTGAATTGTAATTTTTTTTTCCATTTTTTCTTAGATTTTCAAGCATTACAACAACCATAGTAAACTATGGGGTAACCAAATTATCAACTTCATCAAAGCTATGGTTCTAACTCTTATATTTATTTGAAATTTGTCAACTTATTACTTGTAGAACTATGTTAACAATTCATATAATGATTGTCCGAGTAAAATAATATTTTTCAACGTTGAATTAATAAAATCTTATTTAAAACTAATAATTGAAAAAGAAATCGAATAAATCATTTTTATATATAAAAAATATATTAAGTAATACTTTGCATTTAAAAATGTAAGAAAAATAAATTTTAAATAAATGCATGCGAAGTTTATTTAGATTTTAGGCCTCTAATTAAGATTTCGCTTTAGGCCTCCGATTACGTTGAGCCGCCCTGATACCAATATATGTACTGCCACACAAATAGAACAAGGTTATAGAGTAATTATTTTAAACAACCTTCAAATGGTCTATTAAGAATCATGGACCTCAAAACTAAAAAGGGTACAATGTATAGACGTCTCAAATTTAGTTGACTTTAAGTAGGATAGGTCTTCAATGCAAACTGCCAACAACAAACTACAAGAAGCAAAATAAAAATGAAAAACAAAAAAATATATTTATTCTTTAATTACTATGTTCATTATATTATCAAGTTTGTGTCGTAATCTAGATTGCTATGTTCATTATCAAGTTTGTATCCGAGTTCATTATCAATTCTAATTAATTTTTAGGACTTATAAAAACCCAATATCATTCTGGATTTCCTACTTTACATTGAAAAATATATTAAATGTTGTATTCAAACCTATCTCAAAATAATATAAGAAAACATTAGACTTAAGTCTTAACCTTAATACTTTCACTCTTTCCACAACTATTCTTTGACACACTTCCATTATTTAAAATTTAAAATATTTATTCATCATATTTTTCTCACTATTTATAATACACAATTAAAAATAAAATAAAATTGACATTTTAAACTTCGTGTACTGCCAAACCCCATATAAAATGGAACAAATTTAGTAGCAATAATTGACAAACCTTATCATTAGTACAACTCTGAGTCAAGCATGAATATTTTATATATGCTGGAAAACATACTTGTTTCATTAGTTTTAATTTTTCGTCAACAATATGAAGATAAAGATATACTCCCTTCTTTTAAAAAAGAATGACCTAGTTTGACTTGACTTGAAATTTAAGAAAATAAAAAAGAATTTTTCAATTTTATGGTCCTAAATTAAAGTTATATCAAAATGTCATTTAATCTTGTGGCCTTAAACATGCCACGTGAAAAACTTAAATTAAAGTGTTGCATATAACAGAAACAGACTGTATATTCTTTTTTCAACAGACTATATAAAGGAAAATATGTCATTCTTTTTTAATATAATAGATATGATTAGGGATGACAATGGGGCGGGGCGAATGCGGGGCGGGGCGGGTTTAGGGCTATATGGGGCGGGGCGGGTTTAAGGTTGTGTGGGGTGGGTCAGATGCGGGGCGGGTTTAAGGCTATATGGGGCGGGGCGGGTTTAAGGTTGTATGGGGTGGGTCAGATGCGGGGCGGGTTGAAGTGGGTTTTTTAAAAATTAATGTGGGGCGGGGCAGGTAGCGGGTATATGTGATTTTATGTGGGTTTAAACTTAATTTTAACATTTTACATGTTATAAGAGTGATAGAACATTATTTATTAAGATAATTTCATTAAAGCTACTAAATATTCAAGATAATAAATGAAAATAGTTCAATAAAAATAATACAATTTCTTACATGTTTCTCAATTGACCTCTAAAAAATTAAATTTTAAGTCACTATCCTATTAAATTAATACAACTTAATGAAAAAATGAATTTATTTTTATGAATTTTATTTTTAGTATCAAACATAACTAGAAAAAGAAAATATTAAAAAAATTATGCAGGTCGGATTCATGCGGGTCGGGTCTATGCGGAGCGGGTTGAAAATGAAAAGAGTTGTTATGCAGGGCGAGGTAGGACGGATTAAAAAATTTGCGAGTTAAGCTCAACTCACACCGCCCCCGCCCTACACCGCCCCATTGTCATCCCTAGATATATATGATGAAGAACATCTTGTTGAGTTGTAGATACACATACAACTTGGTATGTTATATATAAGTCATTATTATTATTATTATCCTTTGAATGTGCCATTTACTTACTTCAATTGACTAGAATTCAACATCTACGATTTAATTAGTATGTATATACATACACATAATTACATAAACATAAAGAGTCCACGTACACATGCAAGTATTTATCACCACACATGTACATGTATACTTTACTACATCATCCATGCAAATCACGCATGATTTTATTTTAAAAAGTCCACAAATGTAGAGAGAGAACAATTGTTCTTTATATGCCTCTTTGAAGAAATTTCATTCCTAATTCTATCAACTTTTTCTTACTTTTGCTACAAGGAGACAAATTCTTCTCTTCTTTCTTATTGTTTTCAACATCTTGTAAAGAGCCACAATTAGTGTTTTAATTTAATTGTTCGGGGAAGAGGTAAGATGAAAGGTGGAAGTAGTAGTACAGAAGATTCAAAATCGAACCCTAAAAACCAAATTGAATTCGAAGAAGAGGAGGAGGAGGAGGAGGAAGATGATGATCTCGAGATAGAAGAAAATAGTAAAGCTCAAGATACAACAAGATCAAGCTCTAGTAACAGTACTGTGGAAGAAAACGGTAAAAAAACTAATTCAGCAAGTGTACGACAATATGTCCGTTCCAAAACTCCGAGGCTGCGGTGGACGCCTGAGCTCCATCTTCGCTTTGTTCATGCTGTTGAAAGATTAGGTGGCCAAGATAGTAAGTATACAAGAGTAGTTCATCACTCGATTTTATTTTATTATATTATCTCAAATTCTTACAAAAGAATTAATTGTATGTATATATATATACTCATTGATCAAATATTCATTCACTTCAATAGTCTCATAGATCTTTTGAAAAAATGTAATTTAATTCAAAGTTGTAATGAATTTTATTTTTTATTTTTTTAGGAGCTACACCAAAATTGGTTCTCCAATTTATGAACATTAAAGGCCTCAGTATAGCACATGTCAAGAGCCATCTACAGGTATACTACGAGGAATTTATATAAATCTCACGAGTTTATGAAATTTACAGTTTAATTTTTGTTTAGCAAACTCATCTGATTTCTCTATTTGGGTACCATTTTAGATGTATAGAAGCAAGAAAACTGATGACCCAAATCAAAGTAAGTTTTTTTTTTTTTTTAAAATAAATATATTTTGTTGTCTCATTAATTAGTTACGTTTTGCCAAAATTAGGGTTTCTGAAATAGTTGTCTAATTAAAATTCTATATGGCTTAGCAGTTTCTACAGACGGAAGATTTCTACTTGAGAATGGAGACCATCAGATTTTCAATCTTACACAACTTCCTAGGCTACAAGGGTTTAATCAAACTTCGAATTCGAGCTTAAGGTACAAAATATAATTTCTTAATTAAATAATTTATCCCAAGTTTGCTAAAGAAACTTGAATTTCATTTGGTTATATAATATTTATTTTCCATATATATTCATCTCTAATTATATTTCAGGTACGACAATGCTTTATGGAATCGTCAAGCTAATTCATTGTACAACCCTTATAACATGAATATTGGGGGTGGCTCTAGTATAAGTACAAGGCATGGTTTTGCAAGTCACATCAATGGTCACTCATCACATCAATTATTTTCATGGAATAAAAGCATTGAAATTGAGAAAAATCAAAATCGTCATAATCAAAGATTTTGGCCGCCAACTCAAATTGGAACAAGCTCAGCAAAAGAAAATCTCCTAATGACATTACCTGTAGGTAATAGAAATAGAGATAAAGATGAGATAGTCAAGCAATTCAATAGGAGATCATCAGAACAAGAAATGATGACACAAATGCATGCTAAAGAGAATAATTCTCTTTCCTCAAGGGGAAAATGGTGGATGAGTGAAGAAGTTGTAGGGACGACAACAACAACAACAATAAACACATCCTCATCAAATAAAAGAAAGATTCAAGATTCAGAAATCGATCTCGATTTGAACCTTTCATTGAAAACAACAAGAGAATATCATCAAAAAAGATTGAAAGGTGAACAAGTTGGGGATCTTCTTTCCCTTTCTTTGTTCTCATCAAGTACTACTACTACTTCAGAGGAAAATAATGCAAAAAAGGCAAGTACCCTAGATCTGACTTTGTGAATGAAGACAATATTAATTCTAAGTGAGATTTTGAGGTACTTGTTTCATTAAGATCTTTAATTTGTCCTATGTATATTACTTGTCTTGTTGTTATTCACAATTTGTACGCATATATCATTGAGGAAACCTAGGTAACAATTAGTAATTAGTTTTATTTATCTCATTTTACTCTTCAACATTGTTGGTAATGGGAATAAATGAAAAATAAATTAAATCCACCTAATTTTCTTGAAAACTACTTTTTTTTGTCAATTAGCAGTGCAAATAATTATCTAAGAGATACTTTGATTATTTTTTTGTCATTCTTTGGGAATCTCCTTGAATGCATGTGTATATGTTTCAGTGTAGAATGGTCTTAGTTTAGAAATTAATTATAAACTCGTTGAATTTTCATTTTAGTTTTTACAGTATCCTGAATATATATAAAAGTAAAAAAATAAGAGCTAAACATGCAAAATGGATGACATATATGACTCTTTTCTGTGAAGACATTAAGATGTCCTCACCAAAGTCAAGCATGTTTTAGAAACAGTAATGTTCATTAATGCTGAGATAAAATTCCAAATTGATTGATATAATATAAGATACTACATTATTATAGCAATGAATTTGCATATTTAGTCTTAAATTTGAAACTGATATAATCATTAGGATAGAATCATAAGATCAAGTTGATCACTTTATGTATATTTGTACCATAAGTTTGTTAATTCTATGCCATCTCCCAAGCTACTTATTACTTGTGAACTTTCTCATTTCTTATAAAGTGCAAGGAGTAATCTATCTACTAGCATCAATTTTTGTTTAGTAAACCAATTAATGCAAGACATATTGTCTGTATAATCTTTATATGAGAGTTTTTTCGACCCCTTAGATGGAGGGTTAGGTATAGACCCCAACCTATTGATAAGTTCGCAAAAAGAGTACAAGAGGTGGCTTTTCGGCAAAAACCTTCTTGGGACTATCTAAAACTAAATAGTCAACATAGAGTCTGATTCAATAGTGACTTGATTGAGGTTATTTCTATAACACCATCGAAATTTGAATACCCGATAAGATAGCAATGGGCTCTGCATAATTGTTATAACTGTTTTTGGCCATACAATTTAGCATATGCCATGAGCATGTTCTAAGAATTTCACCACCTCTTGCTCTGCTAGAACTGCCTTTGGAGCATCCATCAACATTTAGCTTGAGGACACTATGAATTATAACTTTCATATAGTTAATTTTTTGAACGAATGAAATTTCAAAAGATAAAGAGGGAGTTGCTCAGATTGTAAGCACCCCTTACTTCCAATTGAAAGATTGTGAGTTCGAGTCACCAAGAGAGCAAAAATGTAGGAGCTCTTAGGAAGGGGTGAAAAGAAAAAGTTTCAAAAGAGTTGGATCGTCAGCTAAATTTCATATGGTACACTACTCGTTGTCCACTATTGACTTGACACATGGATTAAAAAATAGTAAATGATAGGGGTAATTTTACCAAATCAGCCATATTGAATACAAGTCATCTAAACATTGAAAAATGAATTAGCATTTGATAGCAAGAGTAAAATAGACATAACATGATAAATTATTCATTGATTTTATAAATTGGACAAACATTGTTGAACATCCCAAAATAGTATAGTGAATCTGACAAGTAAAAATGGACGTGGGAATATTTAATCAATTAATGAAAATCACGTCCACCCAATAATTAATATATAGCCAATTCATTTTTACTTGTTGAATTTTAAACAGAGTTAATTAAGTATACATTAGTTTTAGGATCACATCAATGAACAACCAAGAGACCAACAATACCTTTGGCACAGAATAATTATCATTTTTATTCTCATTCACTCATGCATACGTTTAGGGTACGTAGATGAATTTAATCCCCTTTTAATATGCCTTTGAATTCTTCATTAGGTTAGAAGCATTTTAGGTATTCATGTAGGGAATTTCACCCCTCCGATTTCAACAACCTTCACTCGATCAACGATCCACCTTATCCTATTATTTTTAATTAATATACTAATGTATGATGTGACACTAAGGAATAAGTGGGAATATTGATTTCTTCTCGATCCCCATCGACATATTTTTTATTTATGGTAGCAGTTGTGACTCACTGGTCTTTTGAAGTTTCTTGGAAGCATAAAGGGACTATATATATATGCATGTCTCTATCATGTATGTGATACTACTATATGTTTATGCATGTCATGTAGCATGTATGTATTTTATGTATGTGTGGTGATGATGGGGAATTAATGAGTAGCTTTTTAACTTGTGGATATTAAGAAAAGGCCAAACAAATATGCAACCCCTTTAATTTGTTTCTAAGTTTCATCTTCGCACTTAAGCTTAATCTTATTTTTATTATAATCCTTCATGTCAATTTTTATTTACTATTTAAACACAAAATGTTGGATAAATTGACGAGATTACTCGCCTTGTAAGCGAATGAGAGATCTTTTTTAACGTCAGTATTCAACATTTTTTATCGTTAACAAACTTCTCCTTTATGTATTTCCTCTATCTCCTCTTCAAACCTATTTTACTTCATCTACTTTACTTATCTTATTATTTTCTTCATGCACCTCCTTTTTTTTTATTTAACTCTTTCTATGCTAAAGATAATATTATTTTTATTTTAATTTCTATAATTCATTTGGTCTACATGAAATTACAAATATCACTTATATTCTACATTATATTATAAAGGACTAAACAAACTGTTAAAAGGGAAAAAAGACAAATATATCATCGAATTATTGTAAATGGTATGCAGATACTTTTTGTCATACTTTTGGGACATTAGTGCCCTTGCCGTCCAAAAACTAGAGCATATATGTCCTTCACTCTAACGGAAGACTAAATAGGGACACATGGTGCAATCTTATATGTCGATCCGATATTTAATAAATGTTGGGTTGGTGGATAAGATTATGACACATGTATGTCCGTTAGTATAAAGGGTATATATGCTCTAGGTTTTGGACGGTAGAGGCACCAATGTCCCAAAAGTATGACGCGAGATATCTGCATATCATTTATGACAGTTCGGGGGTATATTTGTCCTTTTTCCCCTTGTTAAAATGATAAGTCAAGAGGTAGATCAAGGAGAACGACATTATATCAAAATTTAAAATTATAATTATTAGAATGATGTCAAATATTTTATCGACGTCACATAAATTGAAAAAATAGATATATTCATAATAATATAAACTTGATACTTAGATTAATCAGTATCACTAATCGATCTGAGCAATAAATTTTGTAATAAGTGAATATATATAGTTAATTAATTATATATTTTTATATTACTTAAAAATGATAAATTGATATAATTAATGTAAACATAAAGTTAATCCAAAGGAGTTGGAGAAAATAAAATACATGACATTATTTAATTAGATATAGTTTTACCCTTTTAATATTTGTCTAACACGCGCTAAATATTTATACTAATAAATTTTTCTTTTTTAAATAGTACGTAAATATAAAATTAGAGAATTAAAATGAAACAAAGTCGAGTTAAGTGTCTAGGCTGTATATGTGTTTTGACCTTAAGAAAAGGACAGACATGCCTCCTCATTCTCTAAGGATGATAGATCCGCATTAATAGCTTCACCAATTTCAGCCATATCACATAATTAAAATAAAAATATAATAAGAGGTCAGTGTTTAATTAGAAAATTAATTAACATAAGAAAACATAGGTACTGTTGGGAGTTGACTTTACAGGTTGGCTGCTTGGAAGTGAACCAAACTGTATTTTAATAATATTCACAAGCCAATACACCTACTTTTGCCCTTCAACTTTTGCAAGCTACTCATAGGGTTTATTCACATTCTTTTAGATAACAACCATCATCATTCCAATACAAGGTTGCTAATTAATGATAATATTGTACTTCATCAATTTCAATTTATGTGATACATTTCATTTTTCGTGAGTCAAATAATTTAAATTTGATTAGAAATTTGCGCATGAAATCTTCAAAAAAATTTAAATGAAATTTATATATTTGTAAACTACGTTAAAAGTACTATAAAATCACAACAATTGACAATCCAAAATATTTAAAAAATATAAAAAAAAAATTATGGCCAAAGATTAACTTGTTTAAATCTCAATATTCGAAATGTGTCACAAAAATTGAAACAAAGGGAATAATAAATTTTAAAGTAAGGGACATGATGTATAATGGCAAGGTTTTATTCCTTTGTTAAATTTGTACATGAAAAATATATTGGAATTACTAAATATATGTGTATATAGATTGTGTCTTTCATGCTCAAGTACCATGCTAATCATTACTAATGTATTTTTCAATTTTATTGGATATCCCTAAAGGAATTATGTGTATATAAAGTGGTAAAAGGTTAATGAAAAAAACAGGCTCAAGTATATATTGAGTATCATTAATCTTTTTGGATATCCCCTTATTTGTACTTATTTCTATTGATATTTTTTTACTTTTAAGGAAAAAAGATCCTAAATACTTTTCAAAATTTTCATTTAGAGCTAATATACCCCTCGTTATGAAAGTTTAACATGTTCCCGTCGTTATAGAAAAAGCCATCGGGGAAAATTTTTGGGTCGGAAAACTTTTTCGTAGTAACTTGAGAATTCCTAGCCTAGTCCAGTTTTGGACAAAATTGGAGTCAGTGCGGTCTAGGGAAATCTGGTAACAAATGAGAGATCTAATAATAAATTTGATTGCACGAGTGGATAGCTAAGACGTAAAGGAACTCGTACTACTTTACGAAATTGAATTCAGGCGAGTAGAACTCCCAAAACTGATCTTAGCGTGAACAGGTAGTTTCTGAGTGTCATGGGTTGAAGGTGTGTGGTAAAATGGGAGTTTGGAACTCTTAATTTGACTCACTGTTTCTGTGCAAGCCGCCAGGATGGGATTATTCCCGCCAGGACGGGGCCGCTGTGGCGGGATGGTGGCTGCCATAGCGGGCCAGTCGCAAATTAAGTTGGAAATAAATTCCAAAAACGTCATTATTCTGCAAACTTCGTTCTTAAGAGTTAGGAGACGAACCAGGGTAACTTCTTGATAGTTTTTCACCATTCTTGAAGCTAAAGGTAAAGTTTCACTCTCCGAACCCATTTTTCGATCCGTAGAATGTAAATTCATAGGTAATTATTGTTGGGGGAGGGTTTTGGAACTGTTAGGATGGTGGGAAAAAGCCCTAGCTGCATATTAGGATCATGGGTTTGACCTAGGGTTGATAGTGTTGATTGTAATCTGGGTAATTAGGCCTTGTTTATCGATCCTTGCGTTATATTGATTGTTTATAGACCAAGAACAAGCGGAAAGAATCCGGAAAGGGAAGAATCAAGTTTCTTATGAGGGTTCAAGCTTTGTTCAAGGTAGGTGATGGTTGTGATTTCTTGTTGGTGTGATGTATGTTAATAATTACTTCATTATAATGCATGCATGTATGCGAATGTTGCACAACTGATCACACTAATTGTAAATGAGCATGAATGAATGATTGTATGCCATGAACCAGCACTTGATTGTATGATTATGAAAATGTACATTGTGATTGTGATTGTGGTTTGTTGAATGGAGATCGGGTGTTACGTTCCAACACACTAACTTGGATCGGGTGCCACATTCCGGTGCATATATGGGATCGGGTGTCACGTCCGGCACACTAATTGGGATCGGGTACCATGATCCGGTACACTAACAGTTTGGGTATGGGTTCTATGAGAGGACCATTAACTTGTCACATAGATGTGTTTAAGGGAAAAAGGACAAATATACCCCCGAATTATCGTAAATGGTATGCATATACCCTCCGTCATACTTTTGGGACATTAGTGCCCCTGCCGTAAAAAACTAGAGCATGTATACCCTTTATACTAACGGATCCTGAAATGATGACTGATATTGTATATGTTCAGTATATGCCTTTTTTATTATGTTGTGGTTAGCCGTGTGATCCTCACTACAAGAAAAGTGTGTGTGTGAGATCAAGATCATACATTTAATTCATGATTTCATGGCAATCATCATTCATCTATCTCATTTACAACAAGTGTGATCAACATTACAACATTCATACATATACAAGTATCATAATGAAGCAAGAACAAACATACAATCATAGAATCACAACCATCACCTACCTCGAAACAAGCTTGAAACCCTAAGAAACTTGATCATTCCCTTTCCGGATTCGTTCCGCTTGTTCTTGGTCTACAAACAATCATAATAACACGGAAATTAATAAACAATCACTAATTACCCGAATTACTAACAATTCTACGAACCCTAAATCAAACACATGATCCCAATTATCCAAATTAGGGTTGTTTCCACCATATAATCTATAACAAAAGCTTCCCCCATCTATATTCACCCATTCTATTACGTTATACGGATCGAAAAATGGATTTGGGGAGTGAAAAGTTTACCTTTAGCCTCAAGAATGGTGAAAAATGAGTAGGAGTCACATGAAGTTTGTTCCTTAGCTCTAAAAATTGAAAAATGCCAAATAAGTCGTTTAGGGGTTTATTAACAACCCTAAGTCGCGTCGAGCACGCCACAGCGGCCGTCACACCGTTGTAGCGGCCCCGCCAGAGTAGAAAAACCCAGTGCCAAAGTGGGTTACGTGAGACAGAGAGCTAATTAAAGAATTCCAAAATCCTCATTTCACAACACACTTCTAACCCACGACGCTCAGAAAAGACCTTTTACGCTAAGCTCGATTTCAGGAGTTCTACTCGCCCGAATTCAATTCCGTAAAGTCGTACGGATTCCTTAACGAGTTATCTAACTACTTATGAAATCAAAAGCATAAATGATTCACCCAATTGTTACCAGATTTCCCTACACCTCAAAGACTCCGGTTTCGTCCAAATCTGGACTAGGTTGGGAAATCCAAACACTACGAAAAAGTTTTCCGGCCTAAATTTCCCCCGTTGGCATTTCTATAACGACGGAAACAGGTCGTTACAATAGATACCAATTTACCCATCTCTCGTCCCAGAGTGACAAAACTTAGGAAAATAGGCTAAGGAAGGAATGAAGTAGTACCTGAATCAACGAACAATAGGGGATACTTGTCTCACATGTCCCTCTCGGTTTCCCAAATAGCTTCCTCAACTGGATGATGCTTCCATTGAACTTTCACTGACTTAATCTCCTTGGTCCTCAACTTGCACATATCATGATCAAGAATTGCAATCGGTTCCTCCTCATATTGGACGTCATTGTCTAACACAATTGAGTCCCACTTAATGATATAATCCCCGTCACCATGATACCTCTTCAACATGGACACATGAAATACCGAATGAACACTTGATAAATTAGGAGGTAAAGCCAATCTATACGCTACCGGTCCCACACATTCAAGAATTTCAAATGGACCAATGTATCTAGGACTTAGCTTACCCTTCTTACCAAATCTCATCACCCCTTTCATGGGTGCTACCTTAAGAAAAACATTTTCATTGGATTGAAATGCCATGTCTCTTACCTTATGATTCGCATACTTCTTTTGTCTACTCTGGGATGCTAGGAGCTTAACTTGAATACTCATCACATTATCTTGAGCATCCTTCACTGAATCAACCCCCAAAGGTTTCACATCGCCAACCTCAAACCATCCTATGGGTGATCTACATCCCCTCCACCTCGAATGGTGCCATATCAATGCTGGAGTGATAACTATTATTATAGGAGAATTCACACAAAGGTAAGAACTTATCTCAATGCCCTCCAAAATCAATCACACATGCCCTCAACTTGTCTTCCAACACTTGAATAGTCCTCTCTAACTGTCTGTCTGTCTGTGGATGGAAGGTTGTACTAAAAGTGAGTTGTGTGCCCAATTCATCATGCAATTTTCTCCAAAACTTGAATGTGAATTTGGTACCACGGTCTGAGATGATAGAGAGGGGTACCCCATGCAACCTCACTATCTCTTTCACATAAACTTTAGCCAATTGTTCAACATTATAATTTATTTTTACCAAAATAAAATAGACTGACTGAGTCAATCTATCAACCACTACCCAAATAGAATCAAACTTTCCCAAAGTCTTGGGAAGACCAACAACAAAATCCATGGCTATTCTTTCCCACTTCCATTCCGGAATTGGCATTCTTTGAAGTAAATATGCAGGCCTTTGATGTCCATACTTCACTTGTTAACAATTTTGACACTTCGCCACAAACTCCGCTATGTATTTCTTCATGTTCGGCCACCAATAAATTCGCTTCAGATTTCTATACATCTTGGTCACCCCCGGATGAATAGAATATCGCGAACCATGAGAATCCGCCAATAATTTCTCAATCAAGTCATCTATTCTAGGAACACAAATTCTTCCTTTAAAAATGAGCATACCATCCGCATCAAGAGTGGTCTCTTGTGCCTTACCATTCGCAGTCTTCTTTCTAAGCTCCTCCAAATTCTCATCCTCGAATTGTTTGGCCTTGATCTCCTCAATGAATGTGGCTCTCACTTCAATACTAGCTAACACCCCCACCTATTTCTGAGATGCCCAACTACATCAACTTAGACTCTAAGGTATGAATTTCCTTAGCCAAAGGTCGCTTGGATGCACTCAATTAAGCTAAACTACCAATACTCACTATTTTTTTTACTCAAAGCGTCTGCCACCACATTAGCCTTGCCCGGATGGTATTGAATGGTCACATCATAATCTTTAAGTAACTCCATCCACCTTTGTTGTCTAAAATTCAGATCCTTTTGAGTGAACACATGCTGCAAACTACGATGATCAGTAAACACTTCACACTTAACACCATAGAGGTAATGCCGCCAGATCTTAAGAGCAAATACTACCGCTGCCAACTCTAAATCATGTGTTGGATAATTCCTCTCATGCACCTTCAATTGACGCGAGGCATAAGCTATAACATTTTTATCATGTATCAACACAACACCCAACCCAGAATGTGAAGCATCATAATAAACAATAAAATCCTTACCTTCAACTGGTAATGCTAAAATGGGGTGGTCAAAAGAGTCTTGAGCTTTTGAAAGCTCTCCTCACATTTTTCAGTCCATTCAAATGGTATCTCCTTTTTGGTCAAGTTAGTCAAGTGAGTGGCAATGGAAGCAAAAAATTTCACAAATCGACGATAATAGCTTGCGAGCCCCACAAAACTCCTAACTTCCGTCACTGAGCTAGGCCTAACCCAATTCTTAACCGCCTCAATCTTTTGGGGATCTACCATTACCCCTTCTTTTGAAACTACATGCCCTAAAAATGCAACCGATTTCAACCAAAATTCACACTTACAAGATTTAGCATATAACTTTTGCTTCCCAAGAACACCCAAAACACTACGAAGATGGTCGGCATGCTCTTCCTCACTTTTCGAATAGACCAAAATATCATCAATAAACACTATAACAAACGAATCAAGGAACTATTTGAACACCACATTCATCAAACTCATGAAAGCTACAAGCACTTTGGTCAAACCAAACGACATAACTAGGAATTCATAGTGCCCATAGCGAGTCCTAAACGTCGTCTTGGGCACATCCTCAGGCCTAATTTTCAATTGACGGTAACCGAATCTTAGATCAATCTTAGAGAAAACTGATGCACCTTGAAATTGGTCAAAAAGATCATCTATTCGAGGTAAGGGATACTTATTTTGAATAGTGAGCCTATTCAATTGTCGGTAATCTATACACATTCTCATACTACCATCATTTTTCTTAACAAATAAAACTGGAGCACCCCATGGGGAAGCACTAGGACGAATAAATCCCTTATCAAGAAGCTCTTGGATTTGAGCCTTAAGCTCTCTTAATTCTGTCGGAGCCATGCGATATGGAGGGATAGAAATGGGGCGCGTACCAGACTCTAAATCAATCCAAAAATCTATATCTCTATACGAAGACATACCATGCAAATCATTAGGAAACACTTCACTAAATTTAGACACCACAAGAATAGACTCAATGGATGGAGCCTCAATCTCAACATCCCTAATATGAGACAAATAAGCCAAACAACCCTGCTCTACCAGTTTACTAGCCCGAATAGAGGATATAATCTTAGCTTGCTTAGGCTTGTACACCCCTTCCCACTCTAATTTTTCCCTTCCCAAAATTTCTAGAGCTACAGACTTAGTATTACAATTAAGCACAACATAATAGGGGGACAACCAAGTCATTCCTAAGATTATGTCAAAGTCAATCATATCCAAAATCACTAAATCAGACCAAGTCTGAAATCTCATAAACAAAATAGGACAAGCACGATAGACATGGGTAACTATGACTGACTCTCCAACTGGGGTGGAAACACGAATAGGGGCATCAAGAATATCACAAATCATATCAAAATCTGAGGTAAATCTCACAGATACATATGAATAAGTAGAACCCAGATCAAATAACACATTAGCCATCCGGTCACAAACAAGAATAGTACATGTGATCACCGCGTCAGACGTCTCTGCTTCATTCTTGCCCGGAAAGGCATAACACTGAGCCCTATCATCTTGATGAACCACTTCCCTACCTGGTTGCACATTACCTCTGCCTGCATTACCATTTCCTCTACCTCCACGGCCTCGCTGTTTACCTTCTCACTCACCTTGTGGACGTCCTCTACCATTATTACCATTCCCCGCGGGTACCACTGCTCTAGACTGCTGCTGCACGGAATCTAACACACGTGGGTGGGGATAATCTCTCCTCATATGCCCAGGTTCTCCACAGTTGTAACAAGTATGATCAAAAGATGGTCTGTCGCCCGTCGAAGGCGCGACTCCCTGACTATCCTGAAAATTATGAGATGGAGTTTCCGAGTAACTACCTGTAGAGGCGGGCATAGTGGACTGAATTGGTTTGGCTGCAAGTGTTGGCCTTCCGTACCCCTTGGAATAAGAACCTTGAAAGTTACCCGAGTTCTTGGCCTTTATTGCCCATGCCTTAGCTTGACCGTATTGCCTCACCCCCTCCACTTTCTTAACATAGTCAGTTACCTCATTAAAGCTCCTCCCTACAGAAGTCATATGAACAGATAATACTTGCAACTTAGAATTTAATCCCCTAATAAATAACCGGATTCTCTCTTCCTCGGTAATCACCAATTGAGTAACATATCTAGACAAAACATGAAACTTGGCCTCATAAGCAGCAACAGTCATACCACCCTGCTCCAAAGCCATGAACTCATCCTTCTTGCGATCCCTCAAAGTCCTAGTCACATACTTCTCTAGAAACAGAACATGAAATTGGGTCCAAATAAGTGGATGTAAAGTAGAAGATCTGCATTCCATATAAGCTCTCCACCACTACTTAGCCTCACCTTGAAGTTGAAAGACACAAACTCAACCCCATTCTGATGAACAATACCCAGTTTATGAAGCCTCTCATAGCAATCCAGAATGAACTCATAAGCATCCTCATTCTCAGAACCAAGGAGCACATGAGGCTTTAGCTTTAGAAACTTGGTCAATATTTCATACTCATTACCCATCATAACAGAACCTAACAAAGGACGGGAGAAAGAATCATTACCTCCAGTCCCACCCACCTTGGGCGCAGTGCTAGCAACAAGAGGATTAGTAGGAGCTTGAGTTGCTTGAGCAGAAGGAAGCACTCCAGGACCAACCAATCCTTTTAAGAACGACATGATATGTTGAGCTAACACTGGATCCAAATGAGGAACACATATAGTCCCAGCCTATACCTCTTCCTCTTGTCCCACATCCTCAACATCTTCAACATCAACATTCTCCTCTTCAATCTCTTCATGATGCGCAGGAGGGTTCTCATTCACAAGAGCATTCTCAACAGGAGCTCCATTTCCAACAGGCACTACTCTTCCACGACCTCTACCCCTAGATCTTCCTCTACCCCTTCCTCGACCGCGACCTCTCGATGTAGATTTCTTGACCGGAGCATTGACGAGAGCTACGGACCTAACAACATTGAATCTAGTATTAACCATCTGCGAACAGAAGAGTGAAGGAGGTTAGATACCAATTCAAATCGTCAGATACCAATTGGAATCAAGTCATAGCACGAAAGGAGACAAGAGAAAACAGAGAGATTTTCTAAAGTCCTATAGCTTCTCAAAGAAAAGTAAAGGCATCCCCGTACCGTTCCGCGAGAATCTACTAGACTCATTTTGGTACATCGAGATCAACGAACCTAGGCTCTGATACCAACTTTGTCACGACCCAAACCGTCTTGATTGGCACCCACACTAACACTCCAGTGGGAGAACCACTACTACAACCCAAACCAAGCAACTAACCAAAACTAAGACATTTAAGTATGTGAAAGTAGAAATAATAGCTAAAAACTGAAGTTCCCATAAACTTCAACAAAATATCTAACAAGAACTAACAATGCGTAAGAATTAACCTAGAACCTGAAAGTCAATGTACCAAAACATCTAACAATGAACAAAGTCTAAACAAGAAGGGATACAACCCCATACTAATGAACTAACTAAAACAAATGTCTAAGTCCGGAAATGGTGGACATAGACGAAAGAGAATCACATGGAAGCCCTAAAGAATTGGCTCACACTTGAATTCGAAGTGACGATCACTGATCTCCTAAGCGAGGTCTGTCAGTAGCCGCTTGAAGATGCCCTGCACTTAACAAAAATAAGAGCAAGTGCAATATCAGTACACAGCCACAGTGTACTGGTAGGATCACGCGGCTATCCCACTAGTGCAACATAAACAAGTCAAGACAACAATATAATCGCATGCATATATATCAACATATACAACATTTACGAACAATGATCAATTTCACATTTTATATCACATCATTCGTCCTCTCATGGAACCCAAACACAAATAGTTAGCATATCGGAATGTGGTACCCGATCCCATAATTATGCCGGAATGTGGCAACCGATCCCATTTTTATGCTAGAACGCGGCAACCGATCCAAGTTAGTTATGCCGAAACATGGCAATCGATCCATTCAACACACCACAATTACAAACACAAGTATATCTTCAAGATCATACATTTAAGTCATGATTTCATGGCAATCATCATTCATCTATCTCATTTACAACAAGTGTGATCAACATTGCAACATTCATACATATACAAGTATCATAATGAAGCAAGAACAAGCATACATCACACAATCATAGAATCACAACCATCACCTACCTCGAAACAAGCTTGAAATCCTAAGAAACTTGATCCCTTCCTTTCCGGATTCGTTCCGCTTGTTCTTGGTCTACAAACAATCATAATAACACGGGAATCAATAAACAATCACTAATTACTCAAATTACTAACAATTCTATGAACCCTAGATCAAACTCATGATCCCAATTATCCAAATTAGGGTTGTTTCCACCATAGAATCTATAACAAAACTTCCCCCATCAATATTCACCCATTCTATTACGTTTTACGGATCGAAAAACGGATTCGGGGAGTGAAAAGCTTACCTTTAGCCTCAAGAATGGTGAAAAATGAGTAGGAGTCGCCTGGGGTTCGTTCCGTAGCTCTAAAGATTGAAAAGTGCCAAATAAAGTCATTTAGGGGTTTATTAACGATCCTAAGTCGCGTCGAGCCCGCCAAAATGACCGTCACCCCGCTGTAGCCGCCCCGCCAGAGAGGCAAAACCCAATGTCAAAACAGGTTACACGAGACAGAGAGCTAATTAAAGAATTCCAAAATCCCCATTTCACAATACACCTCTAACCCACGACGCTCAAAAAATACCTTTTATGCTAAGATCAATTTCGGGAGTTCTACTCGCCCGGATTCAATTCCGTAAAGTCGTACGGGTTCTTTAACGAGTTATCTAACTACTCATGAAATCAAAATCATAAATGATTCGCCCGATTGTTACCAGATTTCCCTACACCTCAAAGACTCCGATTTCGTCCAAATCTGGACTAGGTTGGGAAATCCAAATACTATGAAAAAGTTTTCCAGCCCAAATTTCCCCCCGTTGGCATTTCTATTTCTATAACGACGGAATCAGGCCATTACAATATCAAAGATTCATTATAAAGAGAAGTTCACATTAATTTAGTTCAAGATCATCAAAATGAAGACAGAAGTTTAATTATGTTGAAAGATTCATGAAGAGAGATGATCATATTAGTATAAAGTTTTAATGTTTCCAATATTTTAAAAATTCATTAATGTATTGTTTTGATTTCAATATTCTAATATTTTGCCATGCTTGAAAGGTATATTATCTATGGTACATTTCTCATAGCTATTACATATTGTTGTACTTAAAAATCTATATATATTATAAGCTAGATGTTAGAGAAGTGAAGTTGCACCTCTCTTTGGCCAAAGATTCTATTTATCATTTTTCCTCAATTTTTGATAATTTTTCATATTTATCTACTTACTTATTATTGTATAAAAAATAAATATATCAATTACTACTCCTCTATTTACTGTTATACTTAAATGTCTGAAAAATTATTTACACTCATTATTATTCTTTGTTACAAAAAATTAAAGTCTCAATATTTACCACTTTAATATTTCAAATTATTTGTCTCTTTTTTATTGTATTTTTTTTCCTCTTTCAATTTTGTTAAATACAAAGAGAGAAGAAGTTTATTTGTTTGCTTTCCTAATAAAACTTAAAAACCCAACAAATGTTGAATAGTACATGAGTTTTTTTTTTGGTCTTCATTATTTTATTTTTTCCTTCTTTTATTTATTTTAAAATTCTTATCTCCATAACTTATACCTGATTGAACTTTTACTTTAATCAATATTATTAACTCTTTTCTTTAAGTTTTCATATTCATAACCCCCAACTATTTAATTTCCAAATTTAAGATACCTTATGATATTAATTTCATCAATTTTGTCTATATAAATTCATATTTTTTGTTTCATTAAATTCCTACTCAAGATTATTATTTTTATTCAATATTTAAAATAGTGGTATCTATATTATTGTTGTAGTATCAGATTTATAATTTAGTTTGACTCCATGAAAAGGCCCTTGGACATGGATAGAAGGAGTGCCTGATAAAAGCTCAAAAATAATTGCATTGATTATCTTATTTTTTATCATCTTTGTTTTTGTGATTAAGGACTTGACAAAAGTGTGTTGTTATTTTTCTCTTTTTACTTACTTTTTCATATGTTCTATATATATATTTTTTAATTTAGGTTCTTATAAAAAATTTAATTGTAGTAAATTACATTTTTATTTAGGCTCAAATTAGTTATTTGTAACTTGGTCAGAACACAACTAACTACGCCAACAAACATTCAAAATTTATTACTCATGGCTCAAAAGAAATGCGTATTAAGTATTGAAATACACAATCTTAGGTATTTCTTATGGTGAAGAACCATTTAAATTTGTTCATTTCTTCTACTTCTAAAGAATTACCAAAATAATATAAGATATATACGAAAAATTATAGAGAAAAATAATTATTTCGACGATAATGAATAAGAGAAAAAAAAGGACAAACAAATGATCAAATATGAAAGAAGAAATGAAATTGAAATATTTATCTCTTTTTCCTCCTATTTTTCATCATTTATTTTTTCGAATTAAATGAAGATTCTTCGGATAGTAAATTTATCATTTGAGAAAAATAAGAAGAAGAAAAAACAAGTTCTTAAATATGTTTATCCGAATTTTATGTATTAACATCATAATATATGAATTTTTAAAAAATAAATTAGTCTTTTAATTTTGAAAAAATATTTGACAATAAAAATGTAATTCACTCAAGCTCTAATTCTACAAAATATTTGTATTGTGATTTTGTCATTTTTCTTATTTCTATAATTGATTTTTTATTTCTTGTATCATAATTATTTTTAAAAATAAATTTATATATATATATTTATTAACTGCGCGAAGTGCGGCCAAATTCCCTAGTTAATGTAATAACTATGAAATTCATAATATTATAACTAAGAATGTAAAAGAGTGTGAATAGCGTTTGCAATAATTAGTAATAACTAAGGGAATTTATAATATTATAACTAAAGAATTAATGTGCAATAACTAAATTTCTAATAAATTTTATACTTACATAAATAAATAGGACTTTTAATTAATGTTACTATTTTTCTTATAGTTATTAAATTTTAGTTTAGTGTAGGGACAAAATATAAATGTTTATTTCATATTACTGAATATAAAATTTGTTTTGTAAATGATAATTATTAAATGATTCATATATATATATATATATTCACATATTTTAACATTTGTAGTGAATCTTTTTTAAAAAAAAAGAACTTCAAAATTTTTAAATAATATATTTTGAAGTTAGAAGATCTTGTTAACTTGATAATACATTCGTGACATATATAATACTTTAATTTAAATACAAATACCTACCCAAATATAAATAAATATTTGCATTAATGAAGATATTTATCTCATAAAAATTAGCTATTAAATAAATAATAAAAATTAAACTAATACAAACTTCAAGTGACGTTATTACAAGTCATATGAACTTTTCTTCGTCTAAAATACTGAAATATTAAGAAATAGTAAATAAGTAAGCAAAAGGGCAATGTTTATATAGTAATAACTATTTGAAGCAAACTTCCTGACAATCTCAATCACATAAGCAACATTGATAAATAAAGTCATTCTTTCGTCTTGAGTATCAAAAACACAAATCGTGACAATTCTCTAAATTTTGAAAAAAGATATTCAAAAGCATGTATCTACATCACAAGAGAAATTATTAAGAAAACAAATGAATTTAGACTACATCATGTTAACTTCATATATTGGAAAATTACATACTAATGTATATATTAAGCAAAAAAATAATTATTATATCATCAAAATTATTTTCCTCAAGTACTCGAGGTTATGGAATATACCCTCTTAGGATAGAACGACTTACTTCATCAGAATAGTGGTACCTCAAATTCCTCTTCGAACTCACTCAACGACAACAAATCACATAAAAAAAAATTAGAATGCAAGAAGAAGAAGAGTAGAAGATTAGAAAAAGTCGTGGCTGAAAAATGAGAGGAAGTCCCTATATTTATAGTAAACAAATGGAAGTATAAACAGATGTTTTTGTGTCTTATCTGAAAAGTCACGACCTTTCCGAGAAGTCACGACCCTTTGGAAAAGGAACAACTTATTGAAAAAGTCACAACTCTTTGGAAAAGTCACAACCCTTTCAAAAAAGTCACAACTTATCGGAAAGTCACAACTCATCGAAAAAGTCAAAACCTAAGTTAGGGATATTATAGTAATTTAACATTCAAGTTAGGAGGTCATGCTTTTAAGGTAATATAGATATAGATATAGATAAATAATAAATATAATATAATTAACTAGAATTTGTTGTTCCGTAAACTTTGGTACGTAGCTGATTAATTAACAAAAGAAGGAAGTATTGAAAACACCCCTGAATTTGGTATGAGTTATTAATTAGTTTCATTTTCAAATTATTGACAACCTTAAAAACACCTCTTAACTTGACTAGCTGAACTTAAATACACTTTCGATCACATAACATGAGTGAAATACAACCCTAAATTCTCATCAAGTCTAGGATTATTTTCAACACTTTTCTCGGTTTTTTATTAAGAGTCTCATTCTCCTGCAAGAGTTTGAGACCACCACTTGCTATGTCATGTGACAGATCGTGGGTCTATTTAAGTTTAATTAGTCAAGTAACTGGGTGTTTTGAAGGCTATCAATTGTTCGGAAATGAAACTAATAATTTATGCCAAATTCAGGAGTGTTTTCAATACACCTCTCATGAAATCATAAATATAGACTTTGTATTGATCACAAGATGAGATAGCTTTAAGGTTTGTTTGTGTCTTGGACGGCTGTGCTTAACATATCAAGAAGCTCGTGTAATTCATATGCCAAAAGTATATTATAGGTCGCACGAACAAAGAATGTATTGCCTTCTCATTTTACAACCAAATTAAACTTTTAGGTCAAAGTTGTGATGATAATTAATAACACTGCATGCTTGTCTTGAAACCTTTTGGAAACCACGTTTGTGGTCTCATAGCTGTCAAAAAATTTCGATTCAATTTATTTGTTCTATTTTTCTTTAAAAAGGATGCATATTCTTTTTAGCAATTTTAATTTTTAATTCATTTTTTCACGTGATCTTTGTAAGATCATAAGATTAAAAATTATTTTAGTACATTTGACATATCTTTAATTAATTTAAAATTATAAAATTTAATTATTATTTTTTTACTTTTGTAAACTCTATGTCAAGTTGAAATAGGAAAAACAAATAGAAAAAAAAATATTATTCTAGGCCGTTGAAACTTACTACTCGCAGCTCCGTTCACTATTACTTGTCTACTATGTCGAAAATAGAATTTCATTTTTACTTGTTACTTTTAATATTTCTAAAAAAAATAATTATTTTTCCATGTGTTATTCTTAACATTAATACTTATTTTCCAAGATATAATACTAGTCGACAATTAATAAGAATAGTGTGATAAAATAGTCATATTAATTTGTTTTTTTAATGAGTGTGTCAAATCCGTTATGACAAATAAAAGTGGACGTAAGGATACAATATCAAAAGGCCAAATCTTAATTTTATGAATTCAATTTTTGATACACCTGAAATTTGTGAGTTCTAATTAACCCATAGCCAAAAAGCTACTTATGCCTCCAGCCACGCGACAATGTTTCATTTTTAGTGGTATTCATGTGAATATATATATATACATATATATAGATATACTACATTCACGCATGTGCCTTGTACGTGTATGCCTAGTCATGAGAGTCATATAATCGATAACTAGTTATCAAACTAATGGATATGTAATAACAGTATAATTTAAGTCACGCGTCTTTGAAGTGTGAATAAATTGTTTAACGGTTAATTCAGGTTCACCAAATTTAGGTTTGTAAATAGTACTCATTACACCATATGATGGGAACGTCTCTCTATGATAGTAATTTTAAAGTGAAAATACTAAAACAACAGGAATTCCACGAGTTTCAAAGAAGTAAACATCAAATTTCATAAGACAAAGGTCCAAAAATTGAGGGGTCATATTAGAAATCATAGTGTGCTATAGCGAAAGATTGTCTCATGGAGGCACAAAAAAGACAGTAACGACCGATAATGATCGCTACAAGTGCGAAAAGTTAGGTCATTAATTTATCTAGTTGTGCTTAAAAGTTTGAAATATTATAAAGCGTGAATGCTCATAATAGTGTAGAGACATGTACCTTTAACAAAGGGTAGAGAAATTCTAGCAAATATTTAAAAGCCTCTCATTAAATATAGGGAAAAAGAACAAAAATATCCCTGAACTATCGTAAATGGTATGCAAATACCCTCCGTCATACTTTTGGGACATTGGTGTCCCTTCCATCCAAAAACTAGAGCATATATACCCTTTATACTAACGGACATACACCGTACACGTGTCACAATCTTATCCACTGAACCGACATTTATTAAATATCGAATCGACGGATAAGATTGAGCCACGTGTTCCTATTTAGTCTTCCGTTAGAGTGAAGGGCATATATGCTCTAGTTTTTGGACGGCAGGGGTACCAATATCCCAAAAGTATGACGGAGGGTATTTGCATATCATTTATGATAGTTCGGGGGTATATTTGTCCTTAAATATATAGCGCAGTGACTATTTTTGGATGAGTGACAAGTAAGTGTTCAATTTCGTATTCGAAGTTGCTAGATACATTTTGAACTTTTAAATCAATGGAGGTATGCTCATAGTAGTAATTATAATCTATAGAGTTAAGGTACATGTAATTTCATTCATGTGACATATTTTTCTTAAAATCTAAGATGATATTTACACAATTAGGGGTGTTAAACAATTCGTGATTGCACCATATTTGTGGTTGCTCGAGCTAATATGTCGAGTAATTAGTGTTTCTCTAGAACCTAGAACCACCAGCAGAGTGGTATTTGTATTTTTCATCGTTTTTATTCTTTTTACTGGTCCATTGACAAATTGCTATGGAATTTCAGAATCTATATATTTGACGAACCTCAAAAAATTAAATTGTAACGAAGTGAGTAGAAAGTAAAAATTATAAAAATTTGAAATAATGAAGAGGTAAGGAATTACACAGACGTAATATGAATAAAGAATCATCAGTGCGCAAGTTATTTCAAAGGGTTCATGAGTAGGCATATTTATCCTAAAAACCAACACAATAGTAACACAGTTAGGGACGCTAATAAGACATTCATGATAGCACCATATTTATGTGTGTTCCGGTGAGAATATAGTTATTTTATATAAATCTTATAAATGTAAATAATATAAGGAGTTGATATTGGATTAAGTATAATAAAGGATCATTGGGGAGCTTGTCCCTTTTAAAGTTCATTATAGTTTCAATTTGAAATATCAAAATATTGAAGCGTTTAATTACGAAGTTTGTATCTTAGTCTACTATAATATATGTGGGTGAACAATTAAAATTTATACGTTAACACGAGTATAAAGTAATTAGGTGGAAACTTACAATTAAATCATGCATGAGCAATATACCACCAATAACTAAGGAAATTTTTTGCTGTATTTGCACTCCATCACACAATTCAAGTTGTAAGCAGTATCTAAAAAATGAGTGAATATTTTAAACTTTAAAGTTCATCTGCTTTGAACTCAGAAAATAAGGAATGTCATTTTTGCGAATCTAACCGCATTTTATTTTCTATATTTTCGTTATTGCAATAGCAACAAGTTGTAGTCTCTTGTATAACAGTCATTTCTTATGTATTTTATGCAAGACGTCTATCATGGTTCAATTTTATTGAGTATGTATATAATTTTTACTTTGAACTTGTATAAAAAAGCATAAACACCGTCAATACACAATATTTTGTTATCTCTCTTGTATTTAGGTTAGTAAAACAGAAACAATAAAGAAGAAACAAAAAGACATAAAATAAAATCATCTGAGTCCACAAAATTCACTGCGTGTTCTTAAGAAATTTAATCCCCTCAAGTATCCAATGTTGTAGATTAATTTCTCCCAAAATAAAACGGATTAAACATTAAAGAAGCAGTGGTCCCTCAAACTTTGATTATTTCAACGAACTCAAAAAGACAGCAACGAGATCACACACACAGACACGATCTATCAATTTTATTTTGTAAGAAATGTATATAGAAAAAGGGAAGAATTCAATTTCGAAAACTGAGAGAAAACCTCTCTATTCATAGCCAATCTACAGGTGTGAACATACCTGCTCAGAAGAGACTTGTCTGTTCAGAATGGTGGCGTCTTTTGGGAAAAGAAGTGTCTGTTTGGAAGGAACAGGTCCCTTCCGAGTGAATTTCAAATTATTTCATCACGCAAATCTTCAAATCAATTATGTTACACGAATATAAATTAATTTTGTCGATTAATTAATTATTCCAAATTAATATTAAGAAAAAAGAAAATTTATTAATGAGATTGATTAAATAAATTTTGCCTAAAAAATTATCAATCAATCATATCAAAAGCCAAAGCAAAAGTCAAAGCCAAAGTTGAGGCCGAGCAAGCGACGACGATGCGAGGGGGCACGCTTTATTTAACTCTTTAAGAGCTAAACGAAGTGTTTCCTAATATAAGGATAAACATTTTCCTTTCTTCAATCAATATGGGAGAAATGACTTTTCATTTTCCCTCCAATTGGTTCCCCCACATTTCACAATTTCTCATTAATTCTCATTTCTCATTCACACCTTGCTTAAACCCAACAATCCCCCACATGAATGGAAAATAGCTATTGTTACAACATATGCATGAAAAACTTATGTGTCTCGTAAGTAAGGATTAATTGTATTTGGATAAGTAGGTTTCCCTTTGACTTTCCATAGTGAACGTATATCAAACATACTCGGTCAATCGGTAGATATGATATCTTTAAACCGTCAACCTTTGGTGTATACCTAGACAACATAATTCACATAATCAACCCTTGAACTATTTTTGATTCTTATTGTTTTGTCTAATTAAGCCATTAACACGTCTTTTTTATAAGTGTGTAGATAACTGGCCTTATCAGATTCTCCTTGAAGCGACTTATACTTCACACACTTACATAGATGATTTATAAATGTATTATTTTGTAGATACACCATTTGATATACTCTGTATCAAACTTAGAAGTCATTAAAAAGTCCTAATGCATTTATCATTGTTACTAAACATTGTCTCATCATGAGAATGGACCATAAAATAATTTTTGACAATGTTGAATCGTCATCTATGACTTTGTTTGATCTCTTTGACCCTAGATCTTGGGATCTCCAGTCTTTTAGGTAGAGTTACTACCACAATGAATTTTTATCGGCCATAGTCTCATTCATGTCGATTATCTCTCAACCCACTCTGTAGTTAGTCCTTTTGTAAGTGGATCCGACATTATCCTTTGACTTACATAGGCAATTGTGATAATTTCACTAGAGAGTAGTTGTATAACAGAGTTATGTCTGCGACCTATGTGATGATACTTGCCGTTACACATAACACTCTCAGTCCTTTCTATTGCATCTTGACTATCACAATGTATGCATATAGGGGCCATTGGTTTGGGCCAAAATGGAATATCTTCTAAGAAATTTTAGAGTCATTCAACTTCTTTACCTGCCCTGTCTAAGGCTATAAATTCAGACTCTATTAGAGTGCGAGCTATACATGTTTGTTTAGAGGATTTCTAAGACAGTGCTCCTCCATCAATAGTGAAAACATATCCACTCATAGATTTAGTTTCAGTTGACCCAATACTCCAATTTGCATAGCTATATCCTTAAAAACGGCTGAATATTTGTTGTAATGCAAAGCATAATTTTGAGTGTCATCTAAGTACCCTAAAACTCATTTCATTGAAATACAATAATTATGATTTGGATTATATGTGTATCGATACAGTTCATGACTTACATCAAACTTCTCAACACTCTGTCTTAATCCAACTGAGACTGACTTTCACCTTTATTCTTAGTGAGATAAAGGTTCACATTAATTGGTGTTTTTACATTTTTGAAGTTCAAATACTTAAAATTTTTAAGTACCTTTCGGATATAATGAGATTGAGATAATATTTCGTGAGTAATTTTATGAATCTTAATTCCCAATATCAAATCGACAACTCCCAGATTTTTCATATCAAACTTACTAGTGAGTATATGATTAGTAGCATTTATGTTAGCAATGTCGTCACTCATTATCAACATGTCATCCATATATAGGCATACAATGACCTCTCGATTTGGAGAATCTTTAATGTAAACACATTTATCACATTCATTGATCTTAAATTCATTTACCAATATGGTTTGGTCAAACTTTGCATGTCATTGTTTGGGTTCTTGTTTTAGTCCATAGAATGACTTAACAAGTTTCCACACTTTTTTTTCTTTACCATGAACTACAAAGCCCTCTTGTTCCATATAATTTTTTTCCTCTTATTCTCTATTTAAGAAGACGACTTTTACATCTATTTAATGGATTTCAAGACTGTATACTATAGCTAGGACAATTAGCATCTGAATTGATATAATCCTAGTCACTTACGAGTATCTGTCAAAATAATCAAGACCTTCTTTTTGTCTAAAGTCTTTGACGACAACTCTTACTTTGTATTTGTTAATAGTTCCATCATTTTTCATTTTCCTTTTGAAAACCCATTTCGAACTCAAATGTTTGTTTCCTTGAGGAAGATCAATCAACTTCCAAGTGTGGTTGCTTAAGATTGAATCATTCTCACAATTGACAGCCCTCTTTCCAAAAGGTTGAGTCTGTAGACAATATAATTTCCTTGAATATTTGAGGCTAATTTTCAAAATGAATGTTACAAAATCATATCCAAAGTAGATGTCCTTTGACGTTTACTATGCCTTGAACTGTCTTTATTAATACATTCTCTTTTGTTTCTTCTCGAGGTCGTTTAGACCCTTCACTAGATAATTCAAGTCTAGTTTTATACGGATAGATATATTCAAAGAATTCAACCTTATCGATTCCATTATCATATTATCATTAATATCCAGATGTTCAGACTTATGGAAAAATAATCGACACTCCTTACTATTTGTGGCATATCCAATGAAAACACAGTCAATATTTTTAAGTCCCATTTTGACCCTCTTAGGTATAGGAACTTGGACCTTGGATAGACACCGCACACTTTGAAATATTTCAAGTTGAGTTTTTTACCTTTCCATTTCTCATATGAAATAACATGTGTCTTGTTGTGCGGCACATTACTGAGTATTTGATTGCTGTAAGGATAGCTTTCCCCCTCTAATTTTGTGGTAAACATGAACTTATAAGTAAGGCATTCATCATTTCCTTTAAAGTTCATTTTTTCTTTCCTCAATTTCATTAGATTGAGGTGAGTATAGAACATTAGTTTGATGAATGATTCCATTTTCTAAATATATCTCTGAGAAGTATTCTCCACTTCTATCACTTCTAATCATTTTTATCCAACGGATTTTCAACTTCAATTTTGTATTGCCTAAACGCTTCTATTGTTTCATCCTTACCATTTAGCAAATAGACATAACAGTATCTAGTACAATCGTCAATAAAAGTTATGAAATACTTTTTTCATCATGAGATAGTGTTGACTTCATATCACAAATGTAAGTGTGAATCAATTCTAAGGGGTATGAACTCCTTTCAACAGATTTATAAGGATGCTTAGCATACTTAGATTCAACACATACTTGACATTTTGATTAATTGCACTCAAAGTTAGGCAAAATATTCAAGTTGATTATTTTTCGTAAGGTTTTGTAATTGATATGTCTCAAACGTTCATGCCATAAATAATTTGAGTCAAGCAAGTAAGAAGAAGCATAGTTATTATTCATATCAACTGCAATTACATTGAGTTTGAAGACGCCCTTAGTGAGGTAACATTTTCCATATACATTTCATTCTTACTCACTACAATTTTATCAAAAATAAATACACACTTGAATTTATTCTTGGTTAGAACTGGTATAGAAACTAAGTTCTTTCACAATTTCTGAATATACAAGACTTCGTTTAAAGTAACCACCTTGCCTGAGGTCATCTTCAAGTAAATCTTGCTAGTCCCTTAAACTTTGTAGCAACAAAGTTAGTCATGAACAACTTTTCATCCGTTGGGGTTGGAGAATATAATGCAAATAAATCTTTGTTGGCACAAACATGACATGAGGCACCAAAATCTATCCACTACTCTCTTGGATTTTCAACCAAGTTGCATTTCGAAAGCATTGCACAAAGATCGTCCATCTCTTCTTTGGATTCAGCCAAATTTTTTTGATTCTTCTTCTTGTCCTTCTTAGGAACCCGACATTCAGTAGTCTTGTGGCCACGTTTGCCACAATTGAAGCAGTTTCATGTGAACTTCTTCTTAGGATGATTGCTCTTCGGTCCATATGCTTTCTTTATTTTTTTATTGACTTTGTGGGATCTTCTTCAACAATATTTACTCTAGATATTGATGACTTTCTACGTGACCTCTTTTCTGCAGTCTTGTTATCCTCTTCGATTCTCAGTTTTACCATGATATCTTCAACAGGCATCACCTTGTGTTTATGTTTCAAGTATTTTTTGAAGTCCTTTCACAGCGGAGATAACTTCTCAATAATGACTGCCACTTGAAAAACATCATTCACAATCAATCCTAAATTAAAGATTATGTGATTATTAAGAACATACATAATATATTCAATATAAGTATTATATAAAATTATACCTTCGATAAGGAGATCATGGATTATAACCTGCAACTCTTGAACCTGGGTGACAACAGTCTTACTGTCTATCATCTTATAGACGAGCAACTTTACCACAATGAACTTCTTCATTCCGACATTCTCTATTTTGTACTTCTTTTCCAAAGCATCCCAGGATTCTTTTGAGGTCTTCATACTACTTTACACATTGTACAGATAATATTGCAAGCCACTCAAAATGTAGTTTTTATACAGAAAATTTGAGTGTTTCCAAGCTTTCGTTACCAATAATTGTTCATCATTCGGAGTTTCATCTGACAGAATAGGAACATTCTCATTCATAAACTTCTGCAGACTCAACGTAGCCAGATTAAAGAATATCTTTTGTTTTCATATCTTAATATCGACTTTAGAAAACTTTGTTGGTTTCTCAGCTAGTGCAAGAATAACATTTGGACGATTGGATGCAACCAATGTTGTTGTTGGACTCATTTTTCAAACATTGACTTGATTTGAATTAGTCATTCCTGTCACAAACGACAGACAATTTAGTATATGAAATACTAACATTAAGGATTCAATCTTTATAAAACTTGTTTCTCATTTAACAATGAAGTTCTTATATTTTTCTAATCGTTAACCGAATGAAACTTAAATTCAAACAGAGTAGATAACTGGAAATATTTTTTATCTTCAGAAACTCAAATACAGAAATAGATATAAAATAAATTTCTTAATCTTGTTAGCTTTTGTATTCAGGTTAGTAAAACAAAAATAGTAAAGATGAAACAGAAAGACAGAAAATAAAACTATCCGAGCTCACATAACCCACTATGTGTCCTTAAAAAATTTAATCCCCTCAAGTATCTGAGGTTGTAAATTAATTTCTCCCAAGATAAAACAGATAAAATATTTAAAAAATAGTAGTACTTCAAACTTTAATAATTTCAACAAACTCAAAAAGACAACAACGAGATCACTGACACAGACACAATCAATTTTGTTTTATAAGAAATGTATGCAGAAGAAGGAAAGAATTCAATTTCAAAAACTGAAAAAACGCCTCTCCATTTATAGCCAATATATAGGTGTGAACATACCTTTTCAGAAGAGACTTATCTGTTCAGAACGGTGGCGTGTTTTGGGAAAGAAGTGTATGTTCAGAAAGAACAGGTCCAGGTCTCTTTCGAGTGAATTTTAAATTATTCTGTTACGCAAATTTTCCAATCAATTTTGTTACGTGAATACAAATTCATTCCACTAATTAATTAATTAATAATTCCAAATCAATATTAAGAAAAAAGAAAATTAATTAATGAGATTGATTAAATAAATATTTCCTAAAAAATTATCAATCAATTACATCATTTGTCAAGACCAATGCCACAGCCGAGCGACGACGACGACATGAGGGGGCACCCCTACTCATTAAGAGCTAAAGGAAGTGTTTCCTAACATAAGGACAAACCTTTTCCTTTCTTTTACCAATATGGAAGAAATGACTTTTCATTTTCCTTCAATTGGTTCCTCACATTTCCCAATTTCTCATTCATTCTCATTTCCAATTCACACCTTGCTTAAACCCAATACTTTTTACATTATATTTTGTACAAAGTAATGAGTCTTTTTGAAATATAGAATGTTCGGTTGGAAGATATCTCTATATCAATCAACAACCCATCCATAATATTGACTAACGATACTTCTATGACATTTTTTTTCGTTTTTTTACTTGATGTTACTGCAAAATCTATTTTTGACCTTTATGATTTTACATTTGTATTTTCGATGAGGTTAGTTAATTGTATCGCCTATTTAAATTGAAGTATGTGCATAGAACAATTATATGAAGGGATTAATGATTTTAGTATTAATATCCTAACAATGATAATAACATCAATATGTACTATTATTGAAACTGTGTGTCTGGCAGTGAGGTTAAATTAATAATGCTCAACATTTTAGTAGCAAATCATGTAATGTACCAGGTATTGACACCAAATTTTGACCCTCCGCAATATGGAATAATTATTAAGTCTTTTCAATTTCAAACGATTGGAAATAATCACCTTTTATAAAATTCAAAATATTTTCCAGTTATTTTTAAATGCTTTTGTCATATTTAATTATTTTCTAATAATAATGTGTGTAATTATCTTTTATAAATATTTGAAAGTCGTTTAATTTTTTTTTCTTAATTAAATATGAACAAACATTATTTCTAGATTCTTTATGTTCTTGAAGTTTTTTTTTTTAAAGTTAATTTTTGTCTTTTATAGATACCATAAGAAGTACAAAAAGGGGAGGAAAACTCTTAATACCTACTTAGAGTGGGACAACCCCCAATCTATAAGCCAAAGTAGGATTTCTATGTAAGCTCTCAAAAAAAGAAGAGGTATATTACCTCAGCACAACAGTTCCTTAAGGAACATCAAAAGTGAAAATTATATACAAGTCTCTATCTAGGGAGAAAGAGTTCTTTTTGGTAATCGTTTTGAAGGAAGAAACACTCATTCTATTCAAAAATCAATTCTCCTCTTGCCTCACTTGGCAATTGATGATGATGAGTGATCCATGTTCTGTTAGCGCACTAGAGACCCTAATTGGCGAGGCAATCAACCATCTTGTTTCCTTCCCTGTAGCAATATTGAATACTCCAATTGTCCAGTCGTTCAAGGAGAGTTCTGATGGTGACAATTTTATCCCATATGATCCATGGAGTATCTTGAAGGTTGAGGATACAGTCCACTAGAAGTTTAGAATTAACCTCCACCTCCAGGTTCCTAATTCCATTGTTGACACACCAGTGAATACCTGTTTTTAGAGCCAGTGTCTCTGGCATGTTGTTGTTGGTGCTTCCATAAGCCTCTGCGAAACTAATTTTCATCCTGCCTTGATTGTCTCTAATTATACCGCCTCCTGCACTTAGTCTTGGATTTCCTTTGGAGCAACCATCTGTGTTTAGCTTGTAGAAGTCTAGTTTTGGTCTTAACCATAGAACAAGAACATGATTGATCTTGTCCCTAGCCATTTCGACAATGTTGTAAAACTGCTCCCAATCCATGAATGGATTAATGCTTTGGAACTTTTTGTGGGCTATAGTAATTATTTGACTATTAATATTATATGTGATGCTCTTGAAGTTCATCTTTATGCCTTCATATCTATGCTTGCATCTTGCTTTCCACACTTGCCAAATTATAATACTAGGAAGGATTTGAAGAACGAGATTTTGGACCGGATTCTTCTCCATTGAAATCCACCAGTTTATCAATAGTTTTTTCAAACAATTATGATTTTGGGTGATCTCAAATAGTTTGTTATAATGTCTCCAAACTTGTTGTGCTATCTGACCTTTATAGAATAAGTGTTCAACTGTTTCTTCTTCCTACATCCTGTAACAACAAGAACATCTAGAAGGTAGGTGGACCTTAAATCTAGTGAGATTTAGATCTACAACCACCTTGTTATGCAACACATTTCATAAAAAGAAATAGATTTTAAAAGGTTTCTTATTATGCCAAATCATTTTATTAGTAAGATTGACATTGCCTTTTTTCCTAATAAGATCCCAAGCAGATTTACTACTAAATTTTCCATTCGAGTTAGCATTCCAGAAGGAGTATCATCTAGATTAGAAGATTTAATAGTAATTCCTTTGATCAAATTAACTAAGTGAACAGGAAGATGTTGATTGAGCTTATAAGTATTCCACATACCATTATGAATAAAATCAGAGACGGGAATTTTAATAGAGGTAGATGCTTTAATAAATTGAGAAAGTCTACCAATACATGTCCAGTTGTCCCACCAGAAGCTTGAATTTCCTTTATTCAATCTCAATTGGATTATGTGATCTACTTCTTCCTTGATCTTCATCATTCTTCTCCAACATTTTGAGTATTTGTAACTCACTTTCCTAGCCATCGGATGGATTCTCTTTGAATATTTAGCTTTCACAAATCTGGTCCAAATGGTGTCCTTGGTTCTGAATTGCCACCATATCTTGGCTCCCAGGCTTTCAGAGATGTCTATAGTAGACCTAATGTCAATGCATACTCCCTCTTTTGGATAGTATAACTTGTCACAGGCTGCCCAAAGGTATTTTTGATTTCCTTCTTTGCTTCCCCATAAGAAGTTGGCAAAACTCTTCTCTATTTGATACATGATTGTTTTTATGGGCTGACATAATGAGAGAATATAAATAGGCATAATATTTAAAACATGCTTAATAAGAATAATCTTACCCCCTGTTGAGAGTCTATTGCATTGCTAGGAATCAATCTTTTTAATGATATTTCTGGCCATGTCTGCAAAATATTCAATTTTCTTTTTCCCAATGAATAGTGGACATCCCAGGTAGGTGATTGGGAATTCTTCCTTTTTGACTTGAAGAATTCTGGAAACAATGTTGATCCTTTTAGTAGAGATATCTTTATCCATTATGAAGCAACTCTTCCATTTATTCCTCTGTTGTCCAGAGCATTCTTTATACTTCCTCAGGAAATCTACAATGAGCTCCAATATTTTGATTTTACCTGAACAAAAAATAATTAAATCATCAGCATAAGCTAAGTGGTTGATCCTTGGTCTGATGGTATCCATGCTAAATCCATTGAAGGAAGGATTTTCATATAAGTTATTCAACATTAGAGAAAGAGATTCGACAACAATAATGAAAAGAGAAGGTGAAATTGGATCGCCCTGTTTAACTCCTCTTTTGGATTGGAAAAAACCATGTCTCTTGCCATTAACTGTGACGGTCTACCAATTATTGGAAAGGAGATTCCACACATTATGAATCCATCTATCATCAAAACTCATTCTTTTCATAACAATGCAAATAAACTGCCAGGACATCCTGTCGTAAGCTTTGTTCATGTCAATCTTGAATATAACATTGCCCCCTTTATTCTTGGTCTTGATCTAATGAATAATTTCTTGAGCCAAAAAAACATTCTCTCCTATAGCTCTACCATTAATGAAACCACTTTGATTGAGGGAGATGATCTTCGGAAGAATATGGGTGAACCTGTGATTCATTATTTTAGAGACAATTTTCTGAGTAACATTGCTAAGACTGATGGGTCTGAATTCAGAGAAGGATTGAGAAAACTTCACTTTCGGAATGAGAATCAAACAAGTGCTTGTGAAGTACTTGGGCATTTGTTGTCCATTCAACACTATTTTGACAAGCTGAGTAATATCTTCACTAATTATGCACCAAGCTTTTTGAAAGAAAAGCCTACTGAAACCATCAAGTCCAGGAGAGCTATTAGGTTTAATACTAAAAACAACTTCTTTGATTTCTTTTGTGGCAGGATCTCTTATCAGTATCCGATTGTCTTGCTCACTAATGCAATTAGGGATGAGGTCCAGCAAGTTATTATCCACCCTATTTTTTCCTTCAGAAAACAAGTCATGGTAAAACTCTGCAGCAACAATGCCAATGTTATCATCCCCCTCAATCCAATTTTCATCTACTTTAATGTGGATCTGGAGGAAGTTTCTTTTCCCTTTAGCGATGGAGTGAAAGTATCTAGTGTTCTCATCACCCTCTAGGTTCCATTTGAAATTTGCTTTTTATCTCCAAAAGGTATCTACATGCTTGTGATGAGTGATCAATTCTGCTTTTATTCTATTCATGTTTATTCTGTCAATAGGATCCATAGATTTCATGTATTTTTCTTTACTTTGTTCAGCCTCTTTCTCCAGTTGCTGAGACTTCACAAAGATATTTCTAATTTTCATTTTAGACCAATGACTCAAAGCTCTACTAGTCATCTTCATTTTCTGATGAACCTGCCAAAAAATATTGCCATCTGATTGAGAAATCCAGTTTTCCCTGACTACATCAAGAAAGTCATCAAAGTTAGTCCAAAAAATTAAGAATTTAAAATATTTGGTGTGATGGTCAGCAATGTTACCAAAGTTGATAAGCAAAGGACAATGATCAGATCCTACTCTAGGCAAATGGTGCACACTACTATGAGAGAAACAATCACTCCACGTAGTATTGCAAACCATTTTGTCTAATCTTTTCCAAATGATGTCCTTACCACTTTTTTCATTACACCAAGTAAAGTCACTACATGTGTATCCAATGTCAGAAAGTGCACAGTCATTTAGACATTTCATAAAGGCCATACTTTTACCTAGCATGTGTGGTATTCCCCCTAGCTTTTCTTCCCTGCTTAAAATACTGTTGAAATCACATGTGACAGCCCAATGATGGTTGATGACGGAGGCAATAACTCTCATACACATCCAGAGATCTTCCCTACCAAAGGACTTTGATTTAGCATAAACAATGGAGAGAAAGAGAGCATGTTCCTCACTTTGAATCTTACAAGTTGTGATTTGGTTCTCACTAGCATAAATTATACAGTTGAGTTCTTGTTTCCAAAAGATCCAGATCTTGTTACTACAGTTTGAAAAACAGTTTTGCATGCCAAGACATTTCTCATACATTTCAATTTTTGTCTCTTTCATGAAAGGTTCTTGAATAGCTACTAAAGAGAATTTATGATTATCAATCAAAAACTTGAGCCTCGGAGTAGAGGCATGAGACTTCATGCCTCTAATATTCCAATTGAGAATACTAATCATGAAAACTGAATTTATGAGGTTTTTGTGATTTTCCTTTTTGTTTTTTCACGTCAGGATTAGTATTTTCCTTTCGACCCATCCTGCCTGTTTGATTTTCGTTGAAATAAGCTCTAGCTTGATTTTCAGTTCCTTGATTAGCCTCATCGATGTCTTTTTGTTTGATATTAATGCTCATTTCTCCTTTTTCTTGCTTGTTTCCTTTCTCATCAGAAGATTCCTCCGAAGTATCATCTTCTTCTTCTCCCTCTGAAGATGTTATATCTATACATTCATCTTGAGAATTTGGTTCTTCACCATTGTAATCATTGTCAATCTTTTTGTTGTTTCTTAGTCTAGTTTTACAAGTACTTGCCAATTGTTCCTCATCTTCCACCATCAACTCATCAAAGCTATTTTGATTAATATCGACAGCCTGCTCTTCATACATAATTTCAACTTGTCGTCTCCTAATTTGAGTGTTAGCTTTTTGCGAGTTCCCACTTTGGTTTTCCTGCCAATAACTTCTTCACATTCCTCATCAAAATTATCAACAGTGAGTTCGTTGATACTCTTAATGGGTATGGTTTTATTGAAAAATGATGTTGTGAGGCTTTTCGGATTACCATCATTCATATTATTCTCAACGATAATCTCGTTTGCTTGATCACCTGTTTCATTGACATGTTCAGTATTAGCAACCTCATGTTCCAACTCTTTATATTTTGATGTAGGGGAAATATCACTATTAGCCATATCAAATTTGTTTTTCGGGAACACGAGTTGACTGTTGGCCTGATCATGTGCCTTGTTTTCACCATTAATCTTTGTGATCTCTGTATTGGTTTCACAATCTATCGTAGATGTAGGATGAGGTTTATCAACTCCAAAGATGTTTCCAGTTGGTTTATAAGATTTCCTTAGGGGTTCACTTCTTCCTCTAGTTTTTCCTTTGTTGATCTCTCTTTTATTTTGCATTTTTCTTCCTCTGTTGGGAGTGATTTCATCTTCTTCAGGCAACTTTGTTTCACTGTCGTCTAGTTTCGAATTTCTTTGTTGTTGTTTATTTCTCCCTTGTTGATCCTTTTGTAGTGCCTCTTTCTTTTCAATCTCTTTTATCTTTTCTAGAACTCTACAATTTATCATACTATGTCCAAGCTTTCTGCAGTGTTTACAGAATTTGGGGATATTTTCATAGTTGATTTTTTAAGAAAAACCTCTTAAAGGAGTGTTGTCGTCTTCAGTTCCCACGCAAACGTTATGGACAAGAGGCTTCAATAGATTGCTTTCCACCCTTGCTTTAGCCATACTAGGTCTAGTCATCGTCTTGGTGGCTATATCAAGTTCGATCGATTTTCCCACTTCCCTAATAATCTGTTTGACATAGTTCCAGTTATGCATATGAAAAGGCAGACCATGGAAAAGAACCCAGACAGGAACTATGGGGATATCTTCCTCCGATTTAAAATTCGAAGTCCATTTTTGTAGCCAAATTTGAAACCCTTCTAGCTCAATAGCCCTCTTATATAACACTAAATTGAAGTCTTCATCATTAGTGAAGGTAAGAAGAATATTGAAATTGTCATACACACCAATTTTGACAGACCCCTTCAAAGGAAATTTTTCTGAGAACCTTGATCTGATAGTGTCAATTTGAGGTCGGGACTTCAAGAATATTCCCATAATAGTTCTTCTACACGAAGCTTCCATCATTCTGTAGTATTCCGAGGCTTTGAATATAATAGTAGCATCCCATTGTGAGTAGTTCTTCGAGAGATTGCAGTCCTTTGTTCCATACGATTTGTGGTCATATTAGAATAGGGATTTGTCACTGAAGAAGCATAGGTAGGAAATATATCTTTGGATATTTTGGGGTTGAAGGGATCCCCTTTTGGGGGGTTGTTTATTTCTACTATAGCCGGTGGAGGACCGTCGGCCGGCGTCCCCATTCAAACCAAAGAGGCGGAGTAGCAACTAGTTTAGATTCTAACGGTAGGAAAGTAGAGAGAGAAGTTTTTTTTTTTTGTCCTTTTCCCTGATTTAATGTATGTTACATTTTTTTCTTATTTCGCTGGGGGCAGGCCACCTTTGGGTCGCGCGTGTATGAACTATTTGTTTATGCATTGTCCAACATGGACACTCTTTAACAAAAAAAAGGAAAAATTACCTATATACACACCTTTATTTTTCATAATTTCCATTATTCCATACCATTCAAAAAATTTCCAAAATCCCTTATTTTCCCCCAATTCTCAAGTCAGCGAGATATATAAGTATCCCATCCTTAACCCATGTTTCCTCATCCTTTTTTCACTCATTTAATCTCTCCCTAATTTCACTTCACAATCTTATCAATTACAATTTTCATCTCAATTTGAATTTCAAAAGGATTCTTTTTCCAGTCAATCAAATTCAAACCACTGAATAGGTACTTTTCGAATTTTTCATTGTCATTTTTTTTAATATTTTATTTTTACCCTTTTTTCCCAATACATATGGATCATTCTCATTCATTTAGTATTGGTACTACCCAACTAAACTCTGGAAATAGATCCAAAAAAGACACGATCCATTATTAACGAAGAATTTGAGTGTGGAGAAGTCAAAGTCGAAGAAGGATGCACGTTCGACTTCTAAAGTTACTGTATAAAAAACCTCCCAAAAAGCGGTAAAAAAGTTGAATCTGTATTATCTCGTTCAACTCTACCTAAGGTACATATTTTTAATGTATATACTTTATTTTGATATTTAATCTTGCCTTTGATAGTGGTTTCAATATTTTGATACATTACATTTACAGTCTTCTCTATTTTATGTAATGTATCTCTGTTGAAAAAGCTTCCAAAAAAGAGGGGGGGAGGGGGGAGGGGGGAGGGGGGGAGTCGAATCTGGCAGTACACACCCTTCACTACTAAAGGTTCAGATTTACAATGTATCTAGTTCTAAATCGTGTTCAAATTAAAGATTTTGATGCATAATTCTATTATTTTGAAATATCGATTAATATTTATCAGGTTCATTATACATGTATTTAATACATAACTTCTACAAAATGTATTATTTATCATGTATCATGTGTTTCTATGTATCTTCAACCTTATTCAAATTGGAAGGATATGTATCTACACATAGTTGCAAATCATATTCGTGATACATAAATCTTCTTGTTTTCATATATAAATCAGTGTGTCTCATGCTTTTGATGATTTATTTGATACATAACTATAAAAAAAGTGTACAATCGATCATGTATCAGTTGTTGTTATGTATATATAATCTTTAATTTTTATTTAGATTTACTTAAATTAGAAGGCTATGTATCTGTATACATTACTCAATATACTCATGATACATAAACCCTAATGTTTTATACCTAAAGTATTGTATATCAAATTCACTGATATGTATATGATACATAACTGTTTCAAATTTGACTAATTCACTATGTATCAAATCTTGTTATATATCTTCAGTCTTTTCAGTATCGTTCATATTTTTTAATGAAGGGAATTTCAAGTTGCCTTTGCTGAGTATCTCAACGATGAGATTCTGATCCAACCTAATGAATTTCAAGGTAAATTACCTACATACAAAATATGCAGCACTGTTATGCATGGAAATATGGTAGCGAAAAGGCCAATGTTATGTTAGTGGAAAAGATGATCCATCCAAACCTAAGGGTCATTTCATACAACATGTTGAAGAAGATTTGGTTAATGTAGAGTAGTTATTTATCTAATAGACACCTTTAGTGTGTTTTTATAAAAACTTGTTTATTTTTACTTTAACTTTCATTATAATTAGTTGTTATTTACAGTATGGATTGTCTTATACATTTGTCTTATATAATCTGATACAAAAATGTCATAAAATTAAGTATCAGATTCATTCATGCATACACATTCACAATTCTTTCTTCTTAGTAGTTCTAGTTAGTTGTTGATTCATTTGACACCTAGAAATGCAATGTACTCGATAACTTGATTGTTGATTCATTCATGTATATATTTGATAACTTAGTTGTAGTTAGTTATTGATTCATTCATGTTGATACATTGGACACTTAGTTGTAGTTAGTTGTTGATTCATTCATATATCTAATTGATAACTTAATTCTTATTTATTGTGATACATTTATAGATACACTTTATTTTAGCTTACATACACCTTTTTTTTCACAACCTTATTGTATCAGATACATTATTATCAACTACAAAATGATACATTATATAAAAAATGTATCTGAAACATATTGAGTTATACCTTATTCACAAACATAATGTATGGTACATTATTATCAACTTCAGAATGATACATTATATAAAAAAAGGTATATGAAACATAATGTGTGGTTGAAATGAACACAAGGTTGAAAAGATTGACATGTCAATTTATTGTATCAGAATTTCATCATCTAATAGTAAATTGTATTGTATATCAATGTAATAGTGAAAAATCCAAAAATTGAAAATATCTAATCTTAAAATAATGTATCTTAAACATAACAATAATCTCAAAAAAGATTTTGTCAATCTTCTTTTGGAAAGAAAGTACAAGTTCTTCGATTGTAACCTTCTTATCCACAACGTCCACAACAGTTTGTGTTTGTGCTTATCTTTTCATCAAGATTTTTTTCATTCTTTTTCTTGGTCGTCCAGACATCCTTTTGTACCTAGGTGGCAAGACAATTTTTTCAAAAAAATAAATAAAAAAATATGCATGCTAAAGTGGATAATAGATACATTAAAACAATATATTCTCTTCCACATTGGTACATTAAAAAATAAATTCATATACTGATACTTTTTAAAAAAATCACATGTATCTGATACGTTATAATAACAACACACTGAATCATAGCTATAAAAATCCATTACATATACGTCAAACCAGTAACGTATCAAGTTGTAACCAGTAACGTATCATGATTTATATATCCATCTACAAATTAAAAACAAAATGAATACTTATTAAAGCACAAATAAAAAAAATTCACATGTATCTGATACTTTATATTATTATTATCAGCACACTAACTCAAAGATGTACACATTGCATATACGTCAAATTAGTAATGTATAAATTTGTAATTAGTAATTTATCACGACTTATATATCAATATATAAATTAAAAAAAAAAAAA
>JAJOOS010006795.1:0-24028 GCA_029582725.1 Solanum chiquidenum
ATCTCCATTTGGATCATTTAAGAGTATGTTTTCATCAATGGAAACAGTCATATCTATCTCGTGGACTTCAACTTCTTCAACTTGAAATGGAACATTTACTTCTGAAACTGTTGCCACTTCCTCATTAGGCAATTCAATAACATTTCGAGGTTTGACCTTCAGTACAGCTGCCCAATCATCCTTGTCCTTTTTCTTGCTAAGATAAGGTACATAACACACTTGTGTTGCTTGCATTGCAAGAATAAAAGGTTCATATTTTTATATCGACGACGATGGTTAATATCAACCAATTTGTACTTATTGTGCCTTTTAACACCAACATCCATAGTTGGGTCAAACCATTCACATTTGAATAATACAATTTGCTTTAAAGGTGCTTCACGGTATTCCACTTGTATTATCTCTTTTATCCGTCCATAATAATCACCAAAATTTGGATTCGAGATACAAACTCCACTATTCATTGCTGATCTTGTGCTACCATGATATTCTGTGTGAAATTTGTATCCATTAACAAAATACGTAGAATAATATGTAGCGTCTATTAATGGTCCACGAGCAATACTACGCAATAATTCATTCTCAATGGGATTGCATTGGACCTATTTTTTTAAAATGTAAGACTTCGTAAAATTTAAAACTAAATTTAAGCATGTCATTGTATAAAAGTTAATTTCACAATACTCACAAATTCCTTGACCCATATAGAGAAATTTGCTTCAAGACTCTCGTCTATTTGAACCTGAGATAGATTCGGAAATTCTTCTTCCAAACGTAGCATGAACATACTTCATTACAACAAAATAAGTTAAATTGAAAAGTCGTGATATAAGTATATGTTTATATTATTAAGAAAATAAAATTAACTTTTGTTACCTCACAAACGGCTCAACCTCCTCACAATTTAGTAAGATATAAGTTTGGGCAGCCTTGATTTCTTCAAGGGATAAATCCCTTTTTTTTGCTTCTCCCCATAGTCGACCTGGATGGGAGAATATTGATAAATTTCCTTCAATATCTTCCTTATCCCCACCATCATCATTACGGTCCACGTTATGATTACGTGTCATGACATGAGGTTCAAAATAATGAGAAAACAGTTGTGTTGACTCTGTCATCAAGTACGCTTCACAAATGGAACCCTCAACACTAGCTTTATTTCCAATCATCCTTTTAAGAGTTCCTAGATACCTAAATATATAACATGTATGGACCATTACATTAGAAGATAAAAATATATAGCATACTAGTCACGAATTTTATATAAAGTTTTACATTTACCTTTCAAAAGGGTACATCCATCGATATTGTACAGGTCCAGCTATCCTTGCTTCATATGGAAGGTGTACAGGAAGATGTTCCATTGAGTCAAAGAATCCGGGAGGAAATATACGTTCTAACTTGCACAAGATTTGTGGGATGTCTCTCTCTAATCTCTCCATGTCATCAACTCGTAGAGTTGTAGAAGTAAGATCTTTGAAAAATAAGCTCAATTCTGTAAGTGCTTGCCACACATTACTAGGAAGTAGTTCGCGAAAGGCAATAGGCAACAGTCGTTGCATGAACACGTGACAATCATGACTTTTCATGCCAAATATCCTTTTCACATTTGTGTCTGGACATCTACCCAAATTGGAAACATACCCATCTGGAAACTTTAAGCCTTTCACCCAATTGAACAAGATAGCTATTGCTTCCTTGTCTATCGTATATACAACTTTGGGATATTTTTCATTACTATCCTTTGCCAATTGAGGTCGATCACAATACTCTACCATATCTTGACGTGATTGTGGATTGTCTTTGGTTTTGTCTTCAAAATTAAGAACTGTGTTAAACACATTATCAAAGACATTTTTTTTAATATGCTTGACATCAAGATTATGTCGAATCATGTTAGATCTCCAATAAGGAAAATCCCAAAAGATGATTCACTTTTTCCATCCGCAAGACTTACATATTCTTCGATTGACTTGTTCTGCATCTAACTCTGTTACTTTTCTTATGTCCAAATCATAAATTTGATTCAATATTTCCTCTCCTGTTCTATAGGGCGGCGGTGATCTTTGGACAGTCTTGCCTTTAAGAAAGTTCTTACGATCTCTCCTAAATGGGTGATGTTGGTCAAGAAACATCTGATGACAGTCAAACCATGATGTTTTCTTACCATGGTTCAATCTAAAGGATTGTGTTTCCTCCATACAATAGGGACATTCTAACTTACATGCAGTACTCCATCCTGATAACATAGAATATGCGGGAAAGTCACTGATTGTCCACATCAAAGCTGCCCTTAGTAGAAAGTTTTGCTTTTTTGAGATGTCAAATGCTTCCACGCCTGTCTCCCACAAAAAAAGTCAATTCCTTTATTAGAGGCTGCAAATAAACATTAATTTTATGTTTGGGATTGTTTGGCCCCGGAACAATGACTGTTAAGAACATATAAGCCTCTTTCATACACATTCCTGGAGGTAAATTATAAGGTGTTACAATCACTGGCCATGAAGAGTATTTGCTCCCAGACTGACTAAATGGTTAGAAACCCTCAGTACATAACCCCAACCTTACATTGAAGTTCTTCCAAGCCTCAGAGTCTGATGGATGACGCATTACACCATCCTCTTTTGTATGCTCATGATGCCATCTCATGTCGGCAGCTGTAGCATGGGATGCATACAATCTTTGCAATCTAGAAATCAAAGGAAAATAATACATTTTCTTGTAAGGGATCAATTTCCTCTTACAAGAGACAATACGATGCTTGTATCTATCATGGCCACAAAATGTACAAGATGTAAGGTGTTCATCATCACCCCAATACAACATACATCCTAATTCACAACAATCAATCTTTTCAACTGGAAAACCCAAGCTACGCACTAGTTTCTTGGTCTGCTAGTAGCTATCAAGCACTATGTTATCTTCAGGTAAAGCCTCTTTCAACAATTGCACCATTTGGTTATAACTTCTCTGTGACATATTGTTCTCCATTTTAATATTAAACATTCGAGAGACAATAGCAAGTTGAGAGAGGGAAGAACCGGGATATAATTTTGCATCAGCTGCTTGTAGCAAATCATATAATCTTTGGGACTCGGGATTAAGATCTTCCTCCATTGAAGGTTCACAAGGATGAGATGACTCAGGTTTAATATTGCTAAAAGATTGCCAACTTGAACCTTGGGGAAAGTTAGGACCAGCTGCATCAAAAATCATTTGACGGTATGGATTATCATATCCTAATTCAGGTGTAGCACCACCATTCAATTCCTGATCAGAAGAAATCTCACCAATCACGTCTTTTTCTCCTTGATGCTTCCAGATAAAATAGTTATCAACAAATCCAGACTTAAAGTTGTGACATTTTTTACATAGACATCTAACTTCATTACCGCTCATGTGATTCTGTTGCGAACATGCAAATTGGATAAATTTATCCACTCCAATTACGAAACTAGAATATATAGCCCCTCTGCCATCCAACCTATCATACATTCAACCACGCTCTAGATTATTCATGTTCCTAATAATGTTTAAATTTACAAAAATAATTAGTAACAAGAACAAACTGTGGACCAGAAAGTACTCTCATTCATATTCATCAAATTCAAACAAAACATGCATATTGGCAAAACAAGAACAATTTCTAAAGTTCTTCACTATGCAGACTTTAAAAAAACTTAAGAACTATTAAAGCAATTATTAATTATAATCAACTTACAAAACAGTTGCTAGAACATTCTGATTTTAGTCAACTTATAAAACAATTAAAGCATTCTAATTCAAATCAACTTACTGAAGCATTCTAGTTACAGTGAACTTATTGAAACTATCTAATTACTATATTAATCTCACAAAATTGATGACAAACAAAAGGGATTGAAGCATTACAGTTAATTTACAGTACAAACAACACTCTCCAGTGTGTGAAAAACTAGAGCAAGAAAAGAATTCGGAGCCAATACTACATTTCATCAGCAACAAACAGAAGCACATTACATGAAAAACTTTCTACTGAACAAGCAGTTAGCTAATAAATTTAATCTTAGAGGTTCTTGTTGACTATGTAGTTGCTTTGATTTGATTTGGTTAATAATTTAATCTACTGAACAAGCAGTTGGCAAGAATATTATTTCAAAAAGACAATTTTTAAGAAAATCACATGACTTTCCTCTATAAATACAACAATTCCTATAGTAAATAAAACCAAAGAAAACGTTAAAGTCTAGAATGCATTTTTCTAGCAAATAAAATCAACAAACAAGTTAAAATTTAGAATGTATTCCTCCAGCAAGAACTAATCACAAAAACACCCACAACAACAGAATAAGAATTCTCCAAACTTTTCACTAATCTCTTAAAAAAAACCTCTAACTCGAATAGTCTCAAGATAATGGTAACAATCTTCATCATAGTTAGATTGAGTAAACAAAATACCTCAGAACTTAAATCTTGAGCTAAATCAGAGATAGAAATGAAGAGTGAGGCTTAGTTCAAGCGAATATCAACCAGACCCTGATGATGATGTTATAACAGCAGGGGCCTGCATCATTTTAACATTTCATTACCTTGGTTATTAGGAAGAACATGGAACAATAACAATATAAATAAAAACTAAACACTTAATACAGTAAGCAATGAATCTGATTTTTGTTTTGTTTTCTGAAAAAATAGGCAGAGGAAGAGAACTTCAGCAAGCATCAGCATGAGATAATTACTCAATCTCTTCAATCAGAGAAATACTTGAAAGTTCAAAAGATTCAAGGCAACTCTCAACAGGTATGTCGTACTAAAACTATTCTCAACAGGTACGTCGTACTAATATAACTTCCTTCTCTTTATTAACCTCATGACATTCCCCCATATTATTTAGGATGGAAACAAAGAAAGCAATTACTACAGAGATCTTCAAGGGACTCTTGCCAAAAGTGTATCAGTGAGACAATTTCTGGGAAATACAGTAGCTCAGACTTTAGACAGCAATTATATTCATGAATCCCATCTAATTAGGTGAGCCAATACAAAAAATAATTGTTTTGTTTAAAACTGACAAGGTACCATTGAGGCAGCAAGAATTAATTTCTACTCTCATTGACAATTGTGGAACCCAAAGTCAATGACCATTTCAACATTGAAATCCAAATGCTTCCTTGAACCCTAACCCCTATTTCCAGAAAACATAATTTCTAGAAAAAAAACCCTATTTTCGGAACACTTAAATTTTTAAAACCCCTATTTTGAGAAAATCCCAATCCTACTTCAAGCAATCAAGCTAAATGAAATGGAAAGAGTTAAGAGTTAAAATAGCATATTTTCATACACCCAAAACACTAAAATCTCTATTTTCAGAAGACGAGTTGAACTAGAAAACAATACTTTTGTCAATTGAAGCCATTGATACCCAAATCCAACGAATCTAACATCCAAATGCAGGAACGAGTTGGGGTTCTTATCTTGCAGAAAGAAGAGTTGAAACTACCCATTTTGAAAATACCACAGCCCTATTAAGATGGAGAGCTAAACGATATTGAAATCGAGATGAGAGATTGAGCTTACAGTGGAGACTTGGAAAGCTAGTAGTGGAGACTTGGAAAGGAGATGGAGAAATTCAATGGAGCTTGCAGCGAGACTTGGAAAGCTTCACTGGAGATGGAGCTTGAGAGAGGCTTCTTTGGAGCGGGAGCTTGAAAAATGTGGAAATAAATTTGTGCCCTAGAATATAACATGACTTTAAAAAAAATTGCAACGGATTTACTGACGGATGCAAACATCCGTCGCTTTCAAATTAATGTATTTCTTTAGAAAAAAATATAATGACGGATTTTTTCGTCGCTATATAATATAAACTTTATAAAAATATATTAAAAAGTTTAGCAACCTTTTTTCCGTCACTAATTCCGTTGCCCAATATTTATTAAATTTGTCACCCGTACTTTGTTACTAAATCTGTATGAAAAATTAGGCGCCAAAATTTCGCGCTAATATTTAGCGACAAAATAAATATTCCGTTGCCAATCCATCGCAATATTATTACTCAAAAAACTATTTGTCAATTTTGCAACAAAATTGTAATTCCGTTGCAAATCCGTCGCTATATAGTGACGGAATAGTGTTCGTCGCTAATATCCGTCGCTAAACGCTGTTTTTTTAGTAGTGTGAATTAAGTTCCATGAACATGAAAATATGCTAAACTGCAAGGATAACTAAAGGAACAAGTTACTGAGACTGAGTTACACAAAAGTAAACTGAGAGACTGGAGAGGAACTATTACCTCAACCTGAAACAGAACCGGAAGGAAAGTGGTGAGGATACTTGGCCATCATGGCTGCCTCTGCTTCCCAAGTAGCTCCCTCTATGGACTAACTCCTCTACAAAACCTTTACTGAAGCGACTTCCTTATTTCTCAACCTACGAACCTAACGGTCAAGAATTTCAACTGGAATCTCCTCATAGGTGAGGCTATCCTTAATAGCCACACTCTTTAAAGGTACTATCGATGTGGGATCACCCACACACTTCTTCAACAAGGAAATGTGAAAGACTCGATGAACCACTGTTAGTTATGCTGGCAACTCTAACTCATAAGCCATATTACCAACCCTTTTCAAGATTCTGTAAGGACCTACATACCTGGGACTGAGCTTCCCTTTCTAGCCAAATCTCATCATCATTTTCACAGGTGACACTTTCAGGAAAAATCAATCGTCGATTTCAAACTCTAAGTCCCTTCTCCTCATATCTGCATAGGACTTTTGACGACTTTGAGTTGTCTTTAGTCTATCTCTATTGAATTGAACTCTCTTCATAGCCTCATGAACTAAATCTGGCACAATCAAGGTTGTTTTACCTACTTCGAACCAACCAGCCAAAGACTTGCATATACGCCTATACAGTGCCTCATAAGGGGCCATCTGAATACCGGAATGAAAGTTGTTATTGTAGGTGAACTCTATGAGAGGTAGGTGATCATCCCAATTACCCTAGAAATCGATCATGCAAGCTCTCAACATGTCCTCTACGGTCTGTCTGACCATCTATCTACGGATGAAATGTTGTACTGAGATTTACCTGAGTACCAAGACCTTTCTGAAATGACTTCCAAAAATGAGATGTAAACTGGGACCTCTATCTGAGATGATACACAAGGGAACCCCATGCAACCTGACTATATTGCTGATGTAGAGTCTAGAATAATCCTCCATTGAATCTTTAGTCTTGAAAGCCAAAAAGTGAGCTGACTTAGTGAATATGTCCACTATCATCCAAATGGAGTCATGTTGTATGCGAGTACGAGGTAAACTCGTAATGAAGTTTATGTTTATCACTTCCCACTTCCACTAGGAATGCTAATCTCCTGAGTCACACCTTTTGGTTTTTGATGTTCTACTTTAACCTGTTGACAGTTAGGACACTTAGCCACAAAATTTGCAATGTCTCTCTTCATGTCGTTCCACCAATAGACTTCTCGTAGATCACAGTACATCTTAGTGACACCCGAATAAATAGAATATCTGGAACTATGGGCTTCTGTAAAGATTTGTTGCCTCAACTCACCCACATTAGGTACACATAAGCGACCTTGGTAACGAAGTACACAATCTCCCCTTTGGGAGAAGACCTCAACTTTTTGTTGATGAACTGCACCTTTCAATTGAAGCAATATAGGATCACTATCTTGTTTCTCTTTAACCTCCGCTACCAATGAATATTCTAATCCATTCTGGACTATCATACCACAATTTGACGTATCTATAGGGCAAAGTCCTATGAGAGCAAGCCGGTGAACATATCTGGCTAATTATTTCTTCTCTTCCTCAACATGTGCCACACTACCCATGTACAGTATTCTAAGGGCGTCCGCCACTGCATTGGCCTTACCCGGATGGTAGAGCACATTCATGTCATAGTTTTTGAGGAACTCAAGCCATCTCCTCTGATGAAGATTCAACTCTTTCTGGGTGAACACATACTGAAGGCTCTTATGATATGTGAACACGTCAACATGAACACCATACAAGTAGTGTCTCTAAATCATTAGGGTAAACACTACGGCTGCAAGTTTGATGTCATGAGTTGGGTAGTTCTTCTCATGGAACTTAAGTTGCCTAGAAGCATAAACTAATACCTTACCCTGCTGCATCAATACACAATCTAGGCCGAACCTGGATGCATCACAATAAACCATATAACCGTCTGAACCCTCTGGTAGAGTCAAGACAAGTGTTGTAGTCAACATGTTCTTCAGTTCTACGAAGCTTTTATCACACTCATCTGACCACCAAAATGTGACCTTTTTTTCTGAGTCAACTTGTTCAATGGAGAAACTATGGATGAAAATCCTTCAACAAAGCTCCTATAGTAACTGGTCAAACCCAAGAAACTTCTGATATAAGTTGGAGAGGTGGGTCTGAGCCAGTGCTCTACTGCCTCAATTTTCTGAGAATCCACTCGAATCCCTTCGCTAGATACCACATGACCAAGGAAAGGGACCGACTGTAATCAGAATTCATATTTGTTGAACTTAGCGAATAGATGGCGATCTTTGAGGGTTTGCAGAACAACTCTCAAATGAGTCGCATGCTCTTCCTCACTCTAAGAATAAATAAGGATATCATCAATAAAGACGATGACGAACAAGCCCAAATACTATTTGACCACCCTGTTCATTAAGTCCAAGAAAGCTGCAAGAGAAGTTTTTAGTATAAATGACATGACTACAAATTCATACACACCATACCGAGTCTTGAAGGTTGTATTTGGGATATCACTATCTTTCGCTATAAGCTGATGATAGTCGGATCTGAGGTCTATTTTTTAAAAGAAACTAGCAACCTGAAGTTGGTCGAACAAGTCATCAATCCTGGGAATGCGATCTTTATTCTTGATTATGACTTTGTTCAACTGACTGCATATCCTAGAGAGAATCGTCTTTCTTACGAATGAACAATACGGGAGCACCCCATGGAGAGAGGCTAGGTCTGATGAAACACTTATCCAGAAGGTCTTTCAACTACTCTTTCAATTTCTTAAGCTCAGTTAGAGCCATTACATAAGGAGGAATTGAAATATGCTGGGTATCTTGAAGGAAATCTATTCTGAAGTCGATTTCCCTTTCCGGAGGAACTCCGGGAAGATCTTCTAGGAATACTTTTGGAAACTCATTTTCTACTAGGATTGAATCAAGAGCTGGGGTTTTGGAGTTTCAATCCTTAACTCTAACAAGATGATAGATATACCCTTTGGAAATAATTTTCCTAGCCTTAAGTTAAGAGATAAATCGACCTATAGGCACTAAGTTACTACCCTTCCACTCTAAGACTAGCTGGCTTGGAAATTGAGACCAAACGATCCCAGTTCTACAATTGACTGAGGTATAACATGAATATAACCAATCCATGCCTAGAATGATATCGAAATCTACCAATTTTAACTCTACAAGGTCTGCTCAGGTGACTTTTTGGGAAAATGTGACAGGGCAATTTCTATATACCCGTCTAGAATAACTGGATCACCAACTGGAGTAGAGACAGAGAAGGGTTCTAAGAGAGTTTCTGGACTGACACCAAAGTTAACTGCTATAAAAGGAGTTACAAAAGAAAGTGTAGCCCCTGGATCTAACAATGCATAAACATCTAAATGGAAGACTTGTAACGTACCCGTGAACACAACAAGAGAATTCTCCTGGTCCTGGCGAGCCTGAAGAGCATACAACATGTTATGGCGTTGACACCATCTGTACCAGACAAAGCACCCTACTGAGTGGGGCGACCTGCTGGCACTGCTGAAGTTGTTGACTAAGCTCTGTTACCACTACTAAAAAACTGCCCAAAAACGACGGCCAAAAGCGACGTACTGCGTCGCTTTTTTTTGTCAAAATCGATGGAAAAGCAATGCAGTCATGTTTGTCTCTTTTTGGCTCGACGATTTTCAAAAAGTGACGGACAGCGTCGCTAAAAAGCGACAGACTGCATCACTTTTTGATTATATTTTTAACAAAAATGAAGGACGCCGTCTCTTTTTTAATATTTTCATTTATTTTTTATTTCCAAAAAGTGACGCAGTCCGTCATTTTTCTAGAAATTTATATTTTGAAAATCCCAGAAAAGCGACAAACTAAAGAACATTGTCCTTCGCTTTTCTGGAAATTAATGTTTTGAAATACCCAGAAAAGCGACGGACTAAAGGACCCTGTCCGTCGCTATTCTGGGTTTATTTGAAAAAAAATAATGCAAAAATGCGACGGACAAAACCACCTTGTCCGTCACTTTTTTATAGCAATTTTTTGACAGCAGAATCTGCTGGCCACCTGTAAATATTAATCAATTCAATTCATATTGAATCAGCCCAATCAAACAAAATATAATGTAAACATCACACACAACATATAAAACAACAAACTTAAATCAATCTTCAAAAATATCTAACTCACAATACAAAAACTTATAAAGTCATTCATAATGTGTTTCAAAATTTCAAAAAGTTCATAAAAGAGACCTAAACTAAGGAGTGAGATCTAAAAAATCATTCTCCTCCTCACTGTCTCGTCGGTGTCCTCCGGAGCCGAAGCTGTAGTAGGTCAACCAGCGAGGTTCAACACTTGTTCTTCGATTTGTTGAACGGTCGCACTCATGCTTTGTTGTTCAAATACTCTTCTCTACTCACACTCTGCTAGTGTCGATGTAAGTTGTGCTATTTGAGCAGACATAGTAGCAATCTGAACACCGTCAAGTACATCGGCTTGACGTGATGATCCAATACCTTGTAAGCCTGACTGGAGTTGTCTTACATCGTTTCGAGAGCCTCGACCATAGAATCTACCCTTGTGCGTCCCCCTACCACTTTTTCTGTCCAAATTTGGCTGGACAGTTAAGGTGTCATTTGGACCAAACTATGTAGATTCTCATTGAAGTACTAATTAAACTCATTATGCTTATTAAAAAGAAAAATTGACATCAATATATATACATATCATAAATATATTCACTATTAATATATATTATTCATATTAAATAACTTACAAAAGTTCATTCTGCCCTTTCCTCCACCCACACATCCGGATCAGACTCATTTTCTTTCTTCTTCACATGAGTCTTCTTGAAAACCTCTGGTAGAAGGGTAGTGCACCTCATTTCTTTTTCCTATAAATAAAAATGAAATTTATAATGATATTAATCAACTAATTATTTATAAAAGTTTGAATTAGAACTTACCATCTCTCTTGTAATTGTTCCAACTCTCTTTGCACCTCCAGTATGCAATGAGCCACCCTTAAGACTCCCTCTAGCCTTTTTGGCTTTTTTGGGCATCGCCTTGAACTTATATGTGTTCCAATATTGGCGCAGTCCATCCGTCACATAAGGCAACATCCAACCCGGACACTGATCAGTATCCTGGGCTTTCTCTAGCCAGCTAGACAATCTCGTGAATGCCCTCCTCTCAAATGTGGTCGCAATGATCATATTAAACTTCGGTTCCCAGGTACACATAGTCTGGAAAAAAAATAACGTTAGTTAATTAAAAAAAAGTAAAGGCTACTAAAATTAATACACTTAACTAAAAAAATATTTACCTTAAATTCATTGAATATAGCCTGACGTATATTATTTGGGATCTCACTCTAGGAGTGATAAACCTATAGGGCTGGGCATAATATGACTAAAACCGAAAAAACCGACCGAACCGATCTTCTTAAAATTTTGATTTCGATTTTTTGGTTATTTCGGTCGATTTTGGTTTCGATTTTCAATATTTCAGTTTTTCGGTTCGGTTTTGGTTTTTAACTTAAAAAATTCGATCAACTGAAAAACCAAAATTATTTGTATATATTCTTTACCCCCTTAGATCTTAATTAAATTTCAGCCCATGCCCAGCCCAGCCGGCCCAATCATAGCTGATAGCCCACAACCTTAACATCAAATTCCAATCAAAATTCAGCCCATGCCCAGCCCAAATTCTAAGTAATATTCAAAAATCCCTAAACTAATTTCCCTAACATCAGTCGTCTCTCATCTCTCAACATACGCCGCAGCTCGTAAATCGCAACTCTCATCTCTCATCTCTCAACTCTTGTCAGTCATCACTCGTAAGTCGTAGACCATCGTAGACTCATAGTCGTTAGTCATCTCTCATCTCTCAACTCTCGTCAGTCATCACTCGTAAGTCGTAGACCATCGTAGACTCGTAGTCGTTAGTCATCTCTCATCTCTCAACTCTCGCCTATCAACAATCAACTCTCATCTCAGTTACGACTTACGTCGCAGGCTCGTATCTCAACTCTCATTCCTCGTCTCTCAATCTCAGCTCGCCGTTCGTTGCTCATGGCTCCTCGCTGAGTGCTCGGCTACTTGCAAGTCGCAGGCGCAACCCACTACTGCTCGCGACTCAAAATTCGAATGTCAGTGCTCACTGGATATGTTTATATATCTCGTCTTAAGTCTTAACTTCATCTAGAAACCTTTATATATGTTATATTCAATTTCAAATACGAGATGAGTTAGGACTAATCATGGAAGTATTTTTATCCTTTACCATGGAAATTCTGCTTCTGTCTATTCTATTTAAGTGTTTGTTAGTTGGGAACTGATCAGTGAGTCGGTTAGCATAATTAGTTAAAATACACAAGACGTTTTTAGACATAGAAATTAGGATGTGTCGGTACATGTATGATTTGTGAATTCTATTGTTCTAAATTGTGAATCCTCTATTGTCTTTTAATCATTGAATGCAAGTATGCAACTATGTGATAATTTGTGTGATTTGTGAACTGTAATGTACTGTGTGTCTGTGTCTTTCTGAATTCTAATTGTTGTTCTTATTGTTTGTTTCACTTTTTTACAAATGACACAAATTAGAAGTAGGGTAAGTGAAAGTGGAGCTTCAAATGAGAGCATATCTAACACCTCATCTCCCAGTGAGGTTGAAGTTGATATTGATAATTCAAAGAAAAGAAAATTCATGGAACCTAGAGCTACTTGTTGGAAGCATTTTGACAAGTTCACCGATGAAAGTGGAGCTAAGAAAGCTAAATGCAAGTATTATAGGAAACCTTATGCAACTTCTACATCAAGTAATGGTACGTCGTCAATGAATACTCATATGAGAATATGTCCTAAATTTCCCCGTGAGACCGTAGATAAAGGTCAAAATCTAATTAATTTTCTACCATCTTCAATGGTAGCAAAGGAAGGGGTGATTAACACTTGGAAATTTGACCAAGCACAAAGTAGAAGAGCTTTAGCCAAAATGATGATTGTTGATGAGCTACCGTTTAGTTTTGTAGAGAAAGAGGGTTTTAAAAACTTCATGAGAGTTACAGTGCCACAATTTCATATTCCTTCTCATAGAACCGTGATGAGAGATTGTTATGAACTATACCTTGAAGAAAGACAACTTTTGAATAAGGTTTTCAAAGGAGCACGTCCAAGAGTTTGTCTTATGATAGATACTTGGACCTCTATACAAAAAATCAACTACATGTGTCTGACAACCCACTTTATAGATAGAAATTGGACTTTGCGTAAAAGAATAATAAATTTTTGTCCTACTTCTAGTCATAAGGGGGGGGGGGGGTTATGGCGGCTTGAATTACTAATTGTTTGCTTGAATGGGGTTTGGATAATGTGTTTACTATTACAATTGATAATGCTAGTTCTAATGATATTACTGTGAAAGAAATGTCTAAATAATTGAGTAATTGGGGAACTAACATTACGGATGGTGACCATTTTCATGTGAGGTGTATGGCACATATCCTTAATCTTATTGTGTAAGATGGGTTGAAAGAAATTGGTATGTCTGTCAAGCTAGTGAGACAGGCCGTGAAATACATGAAACAATCTCTCGCAAGAATTCGAAAGTTCAAAGGATGTTGTGAATCTCAATTGATAACTTGTAAGAAATCATTATGTTTAGATGTTCCTACTAGGTGATAACTCATCAAGTATATCTAGTGTGACTGGTTCTAGCAACTTTGTAAATAGAGGAAGAGTGAGAATGAAACAACAATTTGAAAAGCATAAAAAAGTTAGTGGAAGTTCAGGTAGTAAATCAGAATTGGAAAGATATCTTGCTGAAGATATTGACCCAGATAGTGATGACTTTGATATATTAATGTGGTGGAAAGTAAATGAGCCGAAATTTCCTATTCTCGCAGAGATGGTTCGTGATATGTTAGCCATTCCCATTTCAAGTGTCGCATCAGAATGTGCATTTAGCACAAGAGGTCATGTTCTTGATCCATTTAGAAGTTCATTAACTCCTAAACTTGTGCAATCTCTTATTTGTGTTCAAGATTGGCTTAGAAGTGAGCCTTTTCCAATCAATATTGAGGAAGATTTAGAGTATTTTGAGCAACTTGAACTTGGTAAGAATTTGGTATTTGTATTAATTTTATTGAAAATAATTTTCTTACTTATGTTTCTTAACAACTTACAAATTCTTTCATATTTTTTTAGATTTTGCTTGTAGTGGGACTGAATCTAGTATTATTGATATATAGTTGCAACTTGTAAGTTCAACTATCAACTAGTGATGTGTGGTAACGGTTAAGTAAAGAACTTATTTACATAACTTGCTTGATAGTTTTATATATTTTATTATGAAATGTAGATCATTTGTCTAAAGAGTTCTATTTTCTCATAGGCACATCAATGTTTTGTTATTTTATTGATTGCTATCTATTGGAAATTGGGAGCTATTGCACTGGAGGTTGCAAGTTGCAACAATGTTTTGTTGGTTTTTTAAAGTTTTGGTTGCTGGCTTGCTGCAAATTGCAATGCTGCCTACGCCCTGGACTTTTCACTTTAGTTTGTAACTAACTCTATTTTAGGGCTGGGCACAAATTTGTTGAATTTTCTAGTATTGTTGGCTTCACTCTTGATAGTCTTTTTATTCTTATTCTCGACTAGTTTGTTAATGTTGTTGCCTGCTGGACAAGAATTATCTTTTTTGTTTGAATATTTTAGTGCATGATATGGTAAGTTTCAAGTAAAAGGTTTGTGACTTGTGAGTTGTGACGTGCTTCTAAAGAAGGGTGTCCATTGTCCTGCACTTGTTGATTTATGGGTCTTGACTCTTGAATATGGTATCCTCTCGGAGCTCATTGCATTTAGAAGCCTGGGTGTTGACTGCTGACTGTTGTATTAGCAAGATAAGTTATACTCTATAGATCTTGATTTAAGTATTTGACTATGCTCAAGGAGAAGCCTCTGTTTTGACCCTCATATGTCATAACCACATTATCCATGTCATGAAAGAAGGTTATCTTGCTCTCCAATTTGTTTAACTGCCAAGAAACAACATGAATGGTTGAAAGTTGAGACTTGGTGAAACAGATTAAGGCTAAGAAAGTCAAATTTTGATCAGTTTATAATCAAGCTAGCAGAAAATTATCCAGATGCCACAGCCCACAGGTCGCGTTAATTAAATTTGGTTAAATCGAAATAAACTGAATCGAAATTGTAATGACCAAACCAAATCAAATTTATTTCAGTTTGGTTTGGTTTCCTATTTTGACAAACCGAAAACCGGAAAACCAAACCAAAATTTACTAACCGAACTGAACCGACCGAATGCCCAGCCCTATAAGCCTGTGTAAAAAGCCTTCTCACATAGTCTGGCAGCATCCTTTGCAGGATACCACCTGCAAAACACATAATAAACATGTTAGTTCATGAATAATATATTAAAGATGCTCAAATAAGTAAATAAAGTAACAAATAGATAACAAAACAAACTTACAATGACCCATGTGGCTCAATCATGACTTTGCCAATCCTGTCCCTTTGTCTCGATGCTAGAGCAGATGTCTCATCTGGTGTAGGTGTAGGTGTAGGTGTAGGTGATACACCAGGATGCACATAATGTTGAATCAATGGAGGTGTACCGGCCACAACATATGATTGCTTACTACTAGAATATCTAATCATAATGGCAGATAGCTGAGGAGATGTACCTGTGGGAGATGGAGAGTGAGATGTTGTATGGCCAGCCGATAAGGGTCGTGCTCGACGAATAGCCTGTAAAGGTAGGTCCTCGTAGCGCCGTGGAGGCAGTGACTGTGAAGAAGAGGAAGTACCGGCATCACCTTAACTGGGACCATATTTCCGGCCAAAGTCCTCTTATAACGAGCATGTCCACAAAACTTACAATTTTCTAATTCACTATCAGTCTTGTAAGACAACATGCAGCCATTAACAAAACAATGAATTATATCATACGTCAATCCTAACTTGGAAATCAAACGTTTTTCCTAATAGAAGTTCTTAGGTATGTTAAACTCTGGATTAACTAGTTATCCCAAAAGGTCAACCATTGAGTCCATAGCCGCATTAGGAACATTCCAATATAATTTAATATTCATTAATCTAACTGCAACTTACAAGGCAGAATGTGGACTCCCTTCACATAGTGGACGACTAGTCTCTTCTAACTGATCATAGAAGCGTCTTGTTTCTTCATTAGGAGCTTCATCAAAATATTGTTCGGGTTCCCTCCCACCTTGAACCCCGAAAGCATCATTAATCATTTCATGAACCCTATCATGTTCAACCCTATCGTGTTCAACCCTAATTTGACCATGTGGTGCAAGCATATTATATTCATCCACATGCATCGAACTATAGAACATACCATTCAATCCATCTTTTTCTCCATGATCAATCCATACAAAATATCTAGGCTTAAATCTATTACGATACAAATGAACCATGATTGTATATGGTTCAAAAATATTTAAACACCTACATGCACTACAAGGACACCTAACCAATCCATTATTCTTGAAATTATCAAGTGTCATTGTATGTTCAATAAAATTTCTAACACCGTCAATAAACTCAGGTTTCAAATCAACACCAGTTTCATAATGCATATTATACATCCACAAACGATTATCCATCTACAAATATATAGATATTCAATTATATTAAAAAAATTAATAATAATTTTACTACATTAAACTAATTTATATTGTTAATATAAATACTACATTTCAGGATCTACAAAGTTAAAACTTAATTAATTAATTAATACTAATTAATTAAGTTCAAGTTCTAGTTAAGTTCAAAATTGTTTATATTCATAATTAACTTTTCAAGTTATTATAAATTAATTAAGTTCAATAAAGTTCTAATTAATTATTTAAGTTCTAATTAATTAAGGTCAATAAGATTTCAAGTGCTTCAAAATTCTAATTAAGTTCAAATAAAATCCAAGTTCTAATAAAGTTAAAAATTAAGTTCTAATTAATTAAGATCAACAAGATTTAAAGTTCATATTCCGAATTAATTTCAAACTAGTGCTAATTAAAATCTCAAATTCAAACTAGTCCTAAAATCCCAAATCAAACTAGTGCTAATTAAAATCTCAAATTCAAACTATTAATCCTAAAATAATCTCAAATATAATTCAAACTAGTCCTAAATTCCAAATTCAAACTAGTCTTAAAATCACAAATTCAAACTAGTCCTAGAATCCCAAAATCAAACTAGTGCTAATTAAAATCCATAAACTATTAATCCTAAAATCTCAAATATAATTCAAACTAGTTCTAAATTCCAAATTCAAACTAGTCTCAAAATCACAAATTCAAACTAGTCCTAAAATCTCAAAATCAAACTAGTGTTAAAATCCCAAATTCAAACTAGTCCTAAAATCTCAAAATCAAACTAGTGCTAAAATTCCAAATTCAAACTAGGAAGTCCTAAAATCCGAAAATCAAACTAACTCAAATAATATCTAAATTCAAACAACTCCTTAAAACCCCTAATTCAAACTAGTTTTAAAATCTCAAAATCAAACTAATTAACTCAAAAAATACCCAAATTCAAACAAATCCTAGGATACCCTAATTCAAACTAACCCTAACATTAAAAATTTCAATACACTCACTAACTAATAATCCCTAATTCAAACTAACAATGAATAAACAACAAAATCAATAAACTAATAACAATTAAATAACTAACAAAATCAAATAAACTAATTACAATCAAACTAATAACAAAATCGATTATTTTTTTTGATAAATTAAACCCTAACCTTAAAGGAGAAGGAGAGGATGAAGAGAGAGGGGAAGGAGGAGGTGGAAGCTCCTGCAGGTGAAGTCTCGCGGTGGCAGCTCCTGATGACTCCAACCGGCGGCAGCAACGAACGGAAGGACGGCGGCGGCGCGGTGAGGATCGGAGTGGAGAGAAGGAGGAGAAAATGTGAAATGGGAAATGACAAATGGGGGAAATCACATCTGTATCTATTAGATATTTAATGAAAAGCGACAGACAATGTCTCTATGTCTGTCGCTTTTTTTTATATAGTCTACCAACATATTTAATGAAAAGCAACGGACAGTATGGCAAATGGCGTCGCTTTTTGGAGCGACGCCATCCGTCGCTTTTCTGTCCGTCGATTTTTAGCAGTTTTTTAGTAGTGTACCTCTCTGTCCTTGCCTAGCAGAAGGACAAGGCCTACTAAGGTCCGCTTGAGGTTATCTTCTTCCTGATTCAATCAATAGCAAGTCCTTCTTTTCTTGCTAACAAGGCAAGGTCATTCGATGCAGACCTGATTGACCGCACCCAAAAACACCCCTCTCTACCAGCAAGATACACGCCCAGATGGTTTTTACCACACTTTGGATAAAATGGAAAAGTCTGGTTACCTGTAGCACTTCCCTGAGACTTAGAGCTTGATGCACTCCCTTTCTGATCATGTCAAAACCTGGGGATGGAGCGCTAGATGATGAGGTGTTGGGACTACAGACCTCTAATGAAAATGTGAGCAATTTCCACCACCCGACCTCTGCTGAGAGTATTCATAGTTGCCCATTCTAGCCTTCTTATTGTCCTTAGCCATTTCCTTGAGGTTATATCCCTCCATATTCTGAGCATGATCCATTAGTCTAGAGATATCCATATCCCCTTAATAGAATAGCATTTGTGTACTCGGTCTTTACCAGATCGGATAATCCAAACAAGAACTTGCTCGTTTGTGCCTCAGATCGGCCACCATATATGGAGCATACCTGGAGAGATGAGTGAACTTTAGCCCGTATTCTTGGACTAACATCGAACCTTGCCTCAAGTTCATAAACTTTTGGGCCTTTGCCAACTCCAGTAAAATAGTCCCAAGTCACAAGAATTGCATATGCACCGTTGTTGTCTTTCCACTCCATGAACCAGATATGAGCTACATCCTTAGGTTGATAGGATGATAGCTCAAGACTATCATTACCAGTCACTTGCATTACCTCAAGAATCTTCTTGGCCTCATCAATGACGTTCTATGGATCCTCACCAACCTTCGACCCTAGAAACTCTGGTGGATTCATACGAACAAAGTCTCTAACTTTGGCTGCAGTTGATCCACCAGTGGGGTTTGCAGGAACTAGGGCCTGCTGATTAGTCTGGTTGGCTATGGTCCGAGCCAATAGCAGGATCGCATTACTGAACTCTACATTCGTAACCTCATGGTTCGAAACTGGAGGAACTGCGTTAGCACTATGTGTGTTAGCTCTGGCAGGAGGCATGATCTGAAACGCATAACGACATATTAGAAAGGAGAAGTTGAATCACACTTCACGCACGATAAGGATAGGAAAATAAGTGAAGTTTTTTCTTAGAACACTTCGTAGCCTCCCCCTCATAGGTGTGGCGTGTTTCACACTCATGAAAGAGACTCTACTTAGTGCGGCTTTCAAACACCTAGGACTTTTCAACCTGATGCTCTGATACCAAGTTTTTTACTCCATGAGGCTACCATAGATGCAACATGGGACCTAAGATCACAAGTGACCCCAAGCTAACCCTGAGTCTGACATATCACAAGCATACTGAAAATACAACTAAATAAGCGGAAGCATAACTGTAAAGTGAATCAAAACTAAAAGAATTTTAAGTGAGAATATAACTGAATATTATTGGGGAACAACCCAAAACAACGGAATACTGACTCAATGTATGAAAGCCTCTAATACTAATGAGCTGCTGGGACAAGTCCCCAGCTAACTCTAAATATACTGAAAACTGATAATGAGTTAACTAAACCAAAAGCATAAAGAAATGTCCTCGAACTATGAGGACTCACCACTGAAGTTGTTGAGTATGGATTGGAAGTCGAACTAAGTGTGATCTGGATGCGAGTGTCTGAACCTACATCATACAATGATGTAGCACAAAAGTATGCGTCAATACTTTGAATGTATTGAGCATACATTGTTGACACCCAATTTTGACCGACCTATAACCCTTTTGGAATTGCTATTCGATTAAATACGTAGTTTTAAAATATATTTCTAGTTTAAAATTTTAATCGATTTTGTCAAAAATTTATATATGCATGCTTTATAAAATTACTGTTATTATATTTATTGATAGTTAAACTCGAAATACTTATTTTACTCAAATATTTTAAAATTCAAGTGTGTTTAATTTGCATAGTATTTTATCAATTGGATAGCAATTTCTAAATTTTTCCTCCAAACCATTTAAAATTCAGCCTATTTTGTTCCAATTTCTTTCAATTTTGGCCTTTCCAATTATAGCCATTTCCAATCAAATTTCAAGACCCCATCTTTTAATCTCATCCGTCCATCTCTCTACCAACTTCAAGATATAATCATAACCGCTCATTCAAATCCAATCAATGGTCGGGGTTTAATCATCCATTTTTCTTATCTCAAATCAAAAGACATCTTAGCCTATGGCTGGCAACGGAACCGGGATGTGCCGGTTCCGGTTCCGGTCCGTCCCGGTTTGTTACCGGTTCCGTCTCGGTTCCGGTTTGTACCGGTTAGATCCGGACTTCAGCGGGTCCGGGAGGGGGAACGGGACGGAAACCGGGATTTACCGGTTTGTTCTGGTCCGATTCGTTAGTTTTTTTTTTTTTAATCTTAAATTTAATTAATTTATATAGCCGTTGGGCAACGGGTTTTGGAACCCACCAGCGGCTCTTTCACCCCCATAACTCCCATTTACACCTCCCTACCCCCCAAACCTTTTTTAATACCCCAACCTTCTAAAAACTACATTTTCATCTTTTTTTTTAACTATAAATACCAATCTTTCATTCTTTTCACTCACAAAAATATCTTCTACTCTCTCTAGTCTCTACTCTCTACTCTCTAATCTCTTATTCTTGTTTAAATTACGAATTTGGTCTTTGGAAATTAGAGCTTCAAAATTCAACTTTCAATTTTCGGCTTCCGGTCATACACGTCTACTTTTTTAAGTAGATGTTTGGTACATTCGTTCCAACTCACTTTTCATTTAGTTATTTATTTGTTTGCATTTAATTATTTATTTTGTGAGTTATTAGTCTCTAGTCTCTACTTATTTAGTTATTTGTTTAAAACTTTGCATTACATTTTTGTATTATATATAATTTACTCACTTTTTTATATTTGAATATGAATTCCGGTAAAAACAATGTTGACAAGGGTAAAACAACCATAGTTGATTCGATCACTAATTTATGGAGCTCAAAATCCAAGAAAAATAAAAAAACCGGTAGTACTTCTCAATCTAAAACTAAAAAAACTTCTCAATTAAGAATAAATACGGATGATTATACGCATGTTGATGAAACTGTTTTTAATATTGATAGTAATAGTGGATTAGATCCTTATCATGAACATTTACAAAGAAGGTTTGGTAATTTTAATGAGGAATTACCTGAAGATGATGAACATGATGATGTTAATGATTATATTGATAGTTTTGATAATAATGTTGATGAATATGATGATGATGAAACTGAGCCACCGTCGGCTACTAGTCCCACTCCCAATACCTCTTCCCCGGCTCCCGCTCCCTTTCGTTGTCCTGCTCCCGTTCCCCCCTTGCATCCTAGGACTAAGGTAGAACGCGCTAAAAAATCAGTTGTGTGGCAATTTATGACTCAGAATGAAGATAAAACACAAACTATTTGTAATAAATGTAAACATAGAATGAATCATAAAACTGTAGGAAAACAGGGTGGGACGGGACATTTGAGTAATCATTTAATGTCATGTTGTAAAAATGAATTTTTGCATGCTAAAGCTGTAGCCGAAGCTAAAAAAAATGGTACCACCCTTCCTGAAAATGTAGGAGTAGAGGGCTCTAATATGGTCCAAACACAATTAAATCCTTCTAATGTTTCTGGTTCTAGTATACAACGGTCATATAGTAGAGAAAAAGATCTTGAAGAATTAGCTAAAATGATTGTTGTTATGGGTTTGCCATTTAATTTTGCTGAAAATCCCGATTTTATTCACTATATTCAAATTGTGTATAATCCACATTTTAAAGGTTTTACTAGAAATACAATTAAAAAGGCTATCTTTGATTATCAAGCTTAACATTTTCAATATCTTCGTTGTTTATTTTATTATAATAATTGTAAAATAGCTATTACTTCTTATATGGGCCGTAGTGTAAATGGTAAGAATTTTAGGTTATAAATGTTGTGAAATGCATAAAATCAATAGTTATATAGCTCAAACAATTATAGATGTTTTACAAAACTATGAAATTTGTGATAAAATAAGTAGTGTCACATTAGATAATGCTTCTAATAATAGAACTGCCGTTGAAATACTAAAACCGTCTTTTTGCCCTATTTATATTGATGGTTTTCATATTAGGTGTGTTGCACACATATATAATTTGATTGTTAGAGATGGTATAGCAATGTATAATGATGGTTGCATAAAAGTTGAAATTGCATGTCATTTTATTTTTAAATGTCAAGTTAAGTCTAGACGTAGAGATTTTGAAAATCGTTGTCGTGAATTTAATCTTCCACCTAGAAAAATTCCAAAATCAGTGTGTACTAGATGGAATTCTTTATATGAAATGCTTGAAGTCACTTATGAATATAGGAAACCTTTACAAATTGTTTGGAATGCTCATAATTCAAATATGACATATAGACTTGATGATAATGATTGGAATGACATAAAAGAATTTATAGAATTCTTAAAACTTTTTTATTTAACTACAAAAAAATATCTGCACTTTATTATCTAACTATTTGCTCTGTTTTACCTAATATTTGTGTTATTTCTATTAAATTTTATAAATTCAAAAATAAACCAAGATTTGAAGAATCTGTTAACAAAATGATTGAAAAATTTAAAAAATATTTTATTCATATTCCTCAAATTTATTTAACCGCTTGTTTGTTAAACCCACATTACAAAGATAAAGGTGCATCACTAATGGTTGATAAAATATATTTTAATTTGGGCATTGATAGTGAAGATGATGAAACACCTAGTTGTCAAGATGTTAAAGATAGTATAAAAATTGAAGCTAGAAATTTGTATGACTTATATAATTCTAATATAATGAATGTAGTACGTAATGAAGAGCCTCAAAGTTCTAGGAGTAGATATAATAATGAAGATGATATTGATGATATGATAGATACTTATATTGAACTTTCTCATAATGATAGAAATGATTTTGATGCATAAATTAATCAAAATACAGAACCTACTACTATTGATCTTCTAGAATGGTGGAGCAATCGTAGCCAGGGATTTCCAAAACTTCAACCGGTTGCTCGAGATGTGTTAGCTATTCAAGCATCTTCAGTAGCTTCGGAAGGCGATTTTAGTGCAACAAGATTTCAAATTGGAGAGCATAGATATTCATTAGCAGCAGATAGCTTGGAGATATCGGTACTATTTAGAGATTGGATTAATGGCGAGAGAAGGAGTTATGGTCGTCCACCTTTACCGATCAAATTTGAAAATGACGTTGATGAAATAATGCAAGATTTTAGTGACGACGGCATTGATGCAATAGAGGAACTAGCTAATCAACCAATTCCAGAGCATGTTACTAGAGAAATGCTAAATGATTTAAAAAAAGATTTCCTTGGTAGCATGAACTATTAAATTTAAATGTCTATTAGTATGAGTATAATAATTTGAGATCTAATTCAAACAGAACCCTTCCTAGAAGGTGGCTGTGTAGATTAGATTTTTTAATACTGTACTAATATTTTGTAATTCAACTTGTACTATTTAATTGATATTAATAAAAGTATA
>JAJOOS010006796.1:0-21044 GCA_029582725.1 Solanum chiquidenum
AAAAGTGGCACATTTTGTTATATTAATTAAAAATTAAAAATATTAATGTGGATAGAAAAATTTGAACCACAAATCTATAAGTTATGCACCCCCTATTTATACTTACTTATCAATATACTAGAGTATTCTTTTTAACCTTGGGTTCACCAATACAAATTTAAAAAGATAATTAGAAAAATAGTAGTATTATATAGGGGTTAGGAAGGGGAGGATGGGTGCATGTGAACCCCCTCCTCTTCATGTACATACGCCTCTGGATGGAGTGGTATACCAATAAGAATTGTGACGAATGATAAATTCACCTTTATTCTTAACTAATAAGTCTCGGGTTTGAATTCTTTTGAATATGAAATTTTCTTTGTTAAGGAGAGTTTTACGACTTTTACCTCCGCCCAATGTGGGACTTCATATATACTACTTTAAACAGTAGTGTATGTAGCATAATATTCATAGAGGAAGAGTATAATTAATATTTATTAGCAAGCTTTTACACTAAGGTTTAGACTAATATAGTTTAGTTAGTCAAAATTTTAGTTAGAAAAGTTATTGGCTTCTATTCTACTTATCAAAAGTTTTTTTAATAATAAATTTTCTACAAATTATGTGCGCATCATAAAATTGTTTCTAGAAAATACACACAGTACGATTCGGACTTGCATCTCTAAGGTGTTAAGCTTGACCTTTAACTACTGGCAGAACGAGGCACTCATCGTGTCTTTGGGTGTCATGGTTAATATTTTTACATATATATATATATGCTTATTTGGGAAGATTATCTTTTAGTATTGTATAAATTTTATATAGTGGTGAAAGAGTTATAGTGTTTTTTAAACAGAAACAACTCATCAATAATAAATTAACTAAAATATATCCTTAAAAAACAATTCAAAAAAGATGATGACACTCAACCAATATCAAGAAAAATTCTTCTTGCCTTTATATTACAGATCTTGAAATAAAAAATATTCTAATTATAATTTTCTCCTATAAATTCAAAGTGCTAATTATATTTATATCTTAAAAATGGAAGAAATAAAGAATACGGAAATATAATAACCAATTACGACGTTATATTTGAAAACTCAGAAAGATGTGAATATAAAAAATAAAACTTTACTTATAATTTCGTATCTAGAGAATTTTCTTCTTGTAACTATGACAATTACATATTTCTCAACAAAAAGAATATGAATATATATGGAATAATAAGGTATACAAACAAATAAATTAGTAAGAATTCTTACGATTATAAATTGGTAATGAAAATTTTATAAATGATGCATACTAACCTAATAGAAAGCAACAACTACATTTTACTTTTAGAACTATTTTTCTCTACATTAATTTTTATTTTATAAGGTGCATAATAGATGATATTTTTGTTGTTGGTTCTCGTATTTGACTTTTGAATTAAATGTGTACATAAACCAAAGATAGTTATTTGACTTTCCATTTTTTTCATTGATAAATTAAAAATTAAACATAAAAAATATATTCAATCTGTGAAATCATACATATAATCACATGTTTATCTTACACTCAACAAAGATATTGTTCATATCCTTGTAAATGATTTTCAACTTATTCAATCAGGCATGATTCGTTCAAGGGTTAATAAGAATGTGGTGTTATAAGGTATATAGGGGTGGTATAAGAATGTGAAAAGTTATTGGAAAAAAGGCTAATATAAGGAAAGATGAAAGATAGAAATAATTAATGTAATAACTAATGGAATTCATAATGTTGTAACTAAAGAATGTAAAAGGTTGTGAATAACATTTGCAATAATTAGTACTCCCTCCGTCTAAAAGAGAATGATCTACTTTTCTTTTTAGTCTATTTCAAAAATAATGACCACTTTCCTTTTCTGGCAACATTTTAACTTCAACTTTCCACGTGACATGTTTAAGCCCACAAGATTAAAGGGCATTTTGGTACATTTGACATAACTTTAATTTAGAACCACAAGATTAAAAAGTCTTTTTTCTTTTCTTAAACTATGTTCCAAGTCAAAATAGGCTATTATTTTTAAAACGGAAGAAGTAATAAATAAGAGAATTTATAATCTCATAAATAAAAAATAAAGTGCAATAGTTGAATTTCTTATTAATTCTGCATTTATATAAATAAATAGGACTTCTAATTAATTTTATTATTTATTTAGACAGTTAATTAAATTTTAATTTAGTATAGAGGCAAAATGATATTCTAACTTAGCCCTTTAAAGCTTTCCTTGTTGTGTTGCACATTTATTCCATATTACTTAAAATAAAATTTATTTTGCAAATGATTACTTTTAAATGATTATGTTGTGAACCAAACCGACTCTATAAGAGTCTATGGGCTGTTAGAGACTTATTTGGAATCCAGGTACGGTGATGACTCCCACAATGTATAGAACAGCTCTGAGTCGAGTTAGGCGTTTGGAGGAACTCATTCAAGGTCCTTGAAGTGTAATGGAAATGTTGCATTGGTAAAAGGGAAAAAGGATACATATATCCTGAACTATCGTAAATGGTATGCAAATACCCTCTGTCATACTTTTGGGATATTGATGCCCCTGCCGTCCAAAAACTAGAGCATATATATCATTTATACTAACGACATACACGTGTCATAATTTTATCCACCGTTTCGACATTTATCGACGAATAAAATTGCGCCACGTGTCCCTATTTAGTCTTCCGTTAGAGTGAAGGGCATATATGCTCTAATTTTTGGACGGCAGAGGCACCAATGTCCCAAAAGTATGACGAAGAATATTTGCATACCATTTACGATAGTTCGGGGATATATTTGTCTTTTTTCCCTTGGGTATAAACAAGAACATGTTAACCTACAACCTACAAGAACATGGATTCATACAAGAAAACACAAAATAACCACAATGGGTATGACCGATTTTGTTTGGGCAAGTAAATGAGCTTACTATGTTCAAATGTTTCTAAACTACATGGAGCTGTCGAGAACTTAACCTTTTTTGCAGAATACACTACTTGTATAGGCAGTAAGCTTAATAAAGTAGTTGCACCAAGGAAATAGTCAAATACATGTTAAGTGTATAAACAACTGATGAATCAATCCCAGCTGAAATACAATCTCAAAATGAAAGAACTAATGAGCTTTCCTAAAATGTAGGGTGTGGTAAGAGTTCTCATCAGAATTGCATAGATGCATAATGCGAATAGCCCGAGCATATTAAAGGTACATTGCCCCATGAAATTATGGCTGTCTAGACATATTTGCCTCTATACCTTGCCTTTGAATCTTTAGTAATCTTTGTATCACCTGACCCGTTAAGATGATTGTCAGCAGGACTAAAAACTGCTGAATGAAGATTACCTTCTTCTAACCACTTCAGATGATTTTCCTTGAACTCCAAATGTTTGATCCTAGCTGCTAATGCAATTTCTTCAGTATATGGTCCAATTTTGACCATGGTTAATAGTACCCGACTGTACCTATAGCTCAGCAACTGCTCTGAGATAGCAACCAACTTAAAACAAGGGTGCTCTGGAAAGGTGGTGTCAATTGACTCATCCTCTCGTAATACAGGATAGAAGTACACAAGCCGGCCACCCATCACAAGCATCTTAGCAGCAAGGTCAAGCAAATCATGCACGCACTCCACTAAGCTGTAAGGAGCAGTTGATGGTATGTGGCCTGTCCTTTTGTCATCAGGAACTGTATATGGACCAATCACTCCTTTCAAAAGCTTCCTGCCACCAGATTTACGTCCTCCAGCACGGACTCCATAGGGAGGGTCACATATAATGGCATCAAAAAGCTAGAAAATAAAATTTAACAGTCAACAAAAAACAAAGAAAAGCAACGGGACCTGAAAAAATACCTATTTAACATGCCAATTAACTGTTCAGTTCAAACTGCCTTTGGAACTCTGGAAAATAATAAACCATAATTCACTAATGCCACGACAAGAATAAACTACATGTCAGAGGGCATTTAACACTTTCCCAAGCTGCCTTTGACTACATATACTGATGCACATTAAATTATTTCTCTGATTTTACCTTAAGAATTTATTTTAATTTATTCCTTTTCTGGCATAAGATCCATGGAAGGCCACAAGTAATCCAATCCTCGTCAAGAATTTGTCTCAACATGAAGGCTTTCTCCTCTCCTTCCTCTAAAATAAGTATCAATGGAACCCAGCATCCTCGACATTAAGTGACTATCACCTCCATTTGACTTCATTTACATCTCCATGCACTTTAGCTCTCTCACCATAAAAGGCTTCTATTGCTGCTTTAGAATATTGTTTGTATGTAGAAAGCACACCTCTGTTTGACACAAACTCTCAGATTTCCATGTCCACTTACTTTAGCTCTCTCACTGTATAAGACTACTATTGCTGCTCTAGTAATCTGTAGAGATCTATGAATTTGAGAGATCTCCATGAATAAGACAGCTATATCTGGGCATATTACCTTTGAGAAAAGGAAAAAAATTCCAAGACATACCAAGTTGGAGAATTTCGTTCTTCAGATTAACAGGTCAAGTTCTAGTCGCTATTTAACATCTAGAAAAGTCCCACAAGCTCATATGATGTGGAGATGCGCAACAAACAAAACAGAGAGAACGGTATATGCCATCTACTCCAGAGACTTCAGTACACTCGAGCATCTACTAGAATTGCTACTACGTGATTGCCAGGACAAGAAAGTGTCGAATAAAACCTGGAAACTAAGCTTAATCACTCTAATAAAATTGAAAGAAGATTTAGGCCTCATTTGTTTTCATTAAGATTAAGACCTCTGAATCTGAATACATGTCTGAACATTAAGATTTGCATTAAGAGCTAGGTGTCTAGATCTGAATACACATCTGAATATTAAGATGCCGTCTCCAAATCTGAACACTGAATGATTATTGTTTGTTTTTAATATCAGAATGTGCATATGAAATCAAACATTATATTAGTAAATGTTATAAAAAATTCATTTCAACAAAAAATATTACTTTTTTATTAAAAAAAATATCATTATCATCAAGCATAACATAAAAAAAAAACCACGAATAAAAAGATTTTATAGGCACAATATAATATCAAAAAGTTCAATAAATATGATAAATACTAGTTGAAAAATAATAAATAAAATATCACATTATCAGCGCCTAACATATATTTTGGCTAATTAGAAAAACTAAAGAATTCTTATCTTTTTTCCGATAACCTTAATACAATTATCTAACTTGTGAACCTCTAACGTTATTCATGCTTTTTTGTAGTGGACACTTTCACAAAATATACTAACACATGTACTTGTATAATGACTCTTCACATCCAAGTTCATCTAATTTTTCCATATATTCTTAAAATGTAGGTGCACTATTTTTTTAAACAATAACTCCAGAGCAGTAATCATCTTCTCATCAATTTCCAATTCAGACGAATACGTTTTTTTTCTTCCCCAAAACTTTTTTTCCCAGCTGAAACTGAAGATTGAAATGGAGAATTATTAAGAGCTCCATTATTTTTGTCACAAACTAGTTCAACAACAATAATATATTAGTGTTATCTCACAAACGGATTTGATGATCAAAGAGTCTCAGTAAAATTATTGACCTAAGACAAAATTCTAATAAGAGACCTCAAATATGTATACATAGTTATTATTTTAATTATGAATAGTATTTTTTTCACTCAAAAACCTTGATGAACATCAATACACTAAAAATATTATTGCAATAAGTGTTCTTGACAAACATCAATACACCCTAAGAAAATTATTAATATAAAAAAAATACTTGTAAAGATTATGAAAACTTACCAGTTCAAGAGGCAAAAATTGGTGTTTGATTGAGATAAGAGAGGAAGAAAGTTTGTAGTTGTGAGAGCAAAAGTCACGCATAGACCGAGAGAGGTGATACAAAATTATTTTATAACTTATTAAATAAGTCTGAATGGTGTTAAAGACTCTCCTGCAGTTCTGATCCGTTCAGACCTTTTCAGGTCCATTAAGAAGGTTTTGAAAAATGAAACAAATGGACTTAATGGGCTGAATCTGAATCATTCAGATTCAGACTCAAAAACCAAACACACTTAATGGACTAAATCTGAATGATTAAGATTCAGACTTCCATTAAGTGCAAACAAATGAAGCCTTAAACTCTAACCCATCAACACTGAAGACATTGTAAACTGTAAGCAAACAATTCACCAACTTCTGAAGATCACAATACATGATTTCAGAGTACCGCATCATTCTTCCACACATAAGAGACTCATAAAATGAGCTTCAAATTACTTGACTATGAGAAAATTCATCTTCAATATACACCACCCTCGATTGTCAATATAATGTAACTGATAAGACTTGATAATGACCTTGAAAATTAGAAAATTCAATCGTTTCTTTAACCATATCAACTTTGAAGACAGTAACAACATTATTGATAGTGAAGACCTGTGTTGCAAAAGAAAGGATTGTTTCAACTATACCTTTTCCCAAATTTTAACTTTGTATAAAGCAACTCTTTCCAGAATAAACCTTGCTTTTACTAGAGATGTGCGAATCTTTGTTCTTTAATTGAAATTTGATTAGTCTTAATTATATGAAAAATTAAGAAAATAACTTCTCCACTTTCAGGTTATTGTTGCATAAAGAAAAACATTAACATAAATCATCTGGTAATTCATTGCACTATGTGAACTCTACGACTTCCTGCCTCAAGAAAACTAACTCTGGACAAGTCAATCGTGGCTTGCGCTAGAATATGATGTCTTACAAAGGCAAGGCAACAACTGTGGTTCTTTTTTGTTGTTAGCTATACTGTTTTGACGTATTACTTTCTCTTTTTAAGAGTTGTCTCCTCTTTGATCACTATCCAATCTATTGACTAGGGCTTTGCATCTTGAACATAATTTGTACGTGCTATTTTACTTAGAGAAAGCATATATGCAAATATCAAGAAAAATTGTGAAAACATGTGTGCACTTAGCAGTCTTGGCTGTACCTACCAACTGAAGCCCTTTGCCCATCAGTACAAATAAAGGAGGGAAAACACCACCACCCAATGATCAAATACTGGGATATAATGAATGCAGAACTTAATTCATAGAAAGAAGAAACAGAAGTTGCAAGTGAAAGAACAAGAGGACCAGACAACCAAATAACTTCAAATAAGGATACCTCTTTCAACCCCAAACGCCAAGGAGGAAGGTTGTTGTCTGCCCTTAATAAACCAATAGGCATTGGCAATCCATACTGCAATTAAAGATATGAGTTTAGCATAGAAAGATAATAAATAAAATTATACTCCAAATTATCAGATGATAAGATCAAATAATAGCAATTACTATATAAGAACAAAATTAGCATCCCATATAAAGAGAACACATCACTCTGCTCTTACCTGCTTGAAGTTGCTCCAGACATTACAATCTGGACCGCGGCCATCACGTACTACTCGAATGTCAATATCTGCACCCTGAAAAGTCAATTAACGATAGTAAAGAACCGAGGAAAATAATGAATGCTCAAAGTTCATGCAAAAATAGAAACACTAACCATTGTCACTGCTCCATAATGAGCTGCTGCAACTAGAATGCTTCCTGTGCCCACAAAAGGGTCATAGACAAGCTTACCAGATTTGGCCTGTGCTTGGTTAGCCATCAGGAACGCCATTTCAGCATCCATGGCTGTTGGCCCGAGATAAGTACGACTTTTTAACTGATAAGTTGGCAAAAGCTTCCTATCAGCAGTACCAATCTCTCGACCAAAAAAAATTCTTTTTCCCGCAATGGGTGGCAGTCCATTATTAGAATCATAATCATCTGTTTCTATGAGCCAGAACGTGTGATAAGGATTCTTTAAGTTGACCCGGCCCTGGAATCAAACAGCCATAAGTAAATTCACAGGCCATATCTACTAAACCTCAGAAATTCCGTGACATACAAAAGTATATCTGAGAGTAAAATGCATTTCTACATGCCGTCTCCACTTCACTTCTCTCAAAATACATATTTTTTAATTGGTTAAATAAAGTAAGAGACACATAGAGTGGAGAGAGCATGTATATGAGGAATCAAAATGCATTTTACTCTTAGATATATTACATGTATTCATGGAATTTCTCAGGTCTCTATTGTTCAACTTAGACATTACGGGTCGTTTGGTAGAGTGTGTTGGAAAAAATAATGCATGCATTAGCTTTGTGTATTACTAGTACCTTGTTTGGTACACGATTTCAGACTATGTATAACTAATGCACACTCTATTGTGTATAATTGAGGCGTATATTACTAATACATGGAAATCCATGGTATTAGTAATGCATGCATTAGCATCAGTAAAGACTCAATTGCCCCTCAAAACCTCTTCGACATCTTTTCCACCATGTTTGTGGAGGGTATTTTTGTAAACAATTTTTTTATAGAAATCATACAATAGTTATTACTTTTAATACACTAAACCAAATACTGCATAAGAAATAATCTCGGCATAACTAATGCAAGCATTACTAATACACCATATTCAACATTATTGTTATACACCCTATCAAACGACCCCTACACCTTCAATTATTTGTCTTGAAGGTTTTTTCTCTAATCGCTAATGAGTCCATTAGTTTCTGACTTGATATTATCCTATTTGATTTTAAATATGATTTATCTTTTTCCCTTTTGAATGCCACATTTAAAAGAACCCCTACGAAAAAGAAACCCTAAAAAGATAACCAACCCTATCAGTCTCCTCCAGTAACCAGCTACTATGCCCATTATCCCATCTCTCTGCTTGGCCCTTCCCAACAACCACCCTTCTCGTTGTGTCAACTATCGCCTAACAACCCGTCGCTGTTCCCCTCCACTCAACGCCCTGATTTCCAATATCTCTCAACCCCTTTTCCTCTCCCCCCAATCTGAATAATAAACCACCACCTTTTCTCCCTGTTCTTCACCAGCCCCATATCCAACCCGCTCTTCTTCCTTGGTTCAACCCTTCTCACAATCTCCGAGTTGTTTCTGTTTTCTGTCTTCTTGGTACTTAGGGATTTAGCTTCAAAAATAAGCAGAACAATGATACAACTAGGAAATAGTCTTAACTACTAGATCAAAATTCTAAGGAAAAATTGAAGATTTAATGTGCAAGGTGGGAATGACAAGGGGACCAAGAGTACAAATACAAGGGACCAAATTAGTTTCTATACCAAACAGGGATAATGAAGCTGAGACTACATCCTCAAAATCTAAAGGACAAACCAAAACGCCAGTCATATCACCACACTCAGAAGCAACAATCACATTCCGCGACATATAATTTTGTCAAATGATTAAATGAAAATAAGGTGATGCAGATGATGGTAAGTGCAGCAAAAATGGGATTGAATAAAAATAAAAAATTCACTTCATGTAACAAATAGAAGGGAATAATTCTTGATGGAGTAAATATTAGAACATGTTAACTCAGTACAAATAGTATAAACATAAGGAAACAACAAAGAACAAGAAGGAAACAGAAATTCTCTGCCTATGAAAACAAAGGAGGAAAAAGTGCTAATATCAGTTAGTTTCTGCTCCTTTACTTTCTTCAATTAGAAAAACCAAATTGATCAGATTGAGTTTTATGTAATGTACTCCAGAATAACAAGTACATACCTTGAAAGGAATGTAGGATAGTGATCGAATACGTTCGGTTTGCTCCTCAAAGCTGATAACCTTCCCAAAGGTCTCAACAGTAATCTTGAATGTGCTATCAGATGTCAGGTATGGCAGTTTCTTATCATCTGGATAACTTTTAATCGACTCTTCTAATTCCTCAAAGTTGCTTCCTTCTCCCCAGAGTTCAAAGATCCCTTTTACAAGAATACCTGCACGACAGGATTATCAATATGTTGTATAGCATATCTACTCTTCAAACCCTTTCCCCAGATAAATAGAGAGATATCAAGAGTTTCTTAACGCAAAGCCTCCTATGTCACATATTAAATCCATTTTCACTCAGAAAATGTTTGATACTCTTCCAACCATTGTACAGAAGAAAAGCTTCAATGAGTTTCTAAAGGTCCATGATTCAAATGTCATATCGTAAGTCCCTTATAACTTGGAAAACAATTCAGAAACCGCAACATCACTTAATTAATAAAATATACCCCATTATGAAACCAATGAGTTGGTACTGCTTATAGATCCTTTGCTTCTATGGTGCTGTGCTCTTAGCTAAGTCCATATCAACTCCAAGTAGATTATGTATCCTCAAATGAAGAGGCATTCCCCTATTAATAGCTACCTCTTTTAAACCTAACCTTAAATAGAAGTTCAGAACAATAAATGTAAAAAAATGAAAGCAAGCAATTAACCCAAAGAATTAAATAAAAAATCCAAGATAAGAGGGTTCCAACTACTAATTCAACAAAAACTAATTTAAGGGATGGTTCAACCTATTTTCTTATGAAAGTTGCTTATTACATATTGGTAATTAACTCTACGCAATGGTAACCGGGTTTAATAAAGTATCATTTCTAGATATGAAATGAAAAAACGAAAGCCTGAAAGGAACAATTACAATTCTAAATACAGTAAAGCTGAGAAGTGGGGGGCTTATTTAGTAACCAAGACGATTGATTCTGTATCACAATTTCTATCTGGTTTAGCACGAAGCTGCCTCTGAATCTTAACTACATATATAGCTTAAGAATTGTATAGGGAGATGAAGAGAAGGTCTTACTACGGTTAGCAACACTTCGAGCAATTTCTTCAGAAGGAAGATTAACGAAGTGAAAAGGAGAGTCAGGATGGTGATGTTTTGGAAGCTTCCATTCAAGTGAACCATTGCATTGTAAGTCAGTTAGGTCTTTGCTGAAAAGGTCAGCCAAAGACTCAACTTCAGGTTTCCTGTAGTCCAGTAACCTGTGATAGAACACGCATAGATACCACATCTTCTGCAATCTTTCACTTTCACCTTCAAACCTAACAAATAACTCTCAAATTGGAAAATGTATTCTACTGAGAAGAAGAAGGTGTTCTAGGGGGAAGATATCAGTGCCGGCGGCGACTCCGACGGCTGCTGGTGGCGGAACGAATGAACTTGGATACACGCTATTCTTCTTAACCCAAACTCCCAACAAACGCAAAACCCTGGGATTTTGACTTAAACCCAAAACTTTCAAGAGGAAAAAGAAAAACATATTTTCATAAATATACATCTAAACACAAAATATTATATAAAATTAAGTGTGTTTAATAAGGAAAATGTTTTCTACCAAAAATGATCTCCTAGAAAAAATTAACACTGAGTTTCTTACTTATTTTTTAACTAATAAAATTATCTGTGTTCTGCGTGGAAATTTAATATCACAGAATTTATAAAATAATACTTAAAATTTATCAGTCATTAAAACTAAAATACTATATTCTCTTGCATACAAGATTACGTAGTAACGAACATTAATAATGTAAAGGAAAAATGATAATTATAACATCTTATCATTTATCCTTCAATCAATAATCTTTAATTTGATTTTATAATTTATTCTTTTGCTTCCAAAAAATGTTGCTATTTGATATTTTTGGGGAACCAAATGAACATCAACCTGAGATATTAAATTTTCAAAGCGGAATGACTTGGGAAACCCGTGTAATTGGCGCCGTTTGTAAGTTGGACCCTCCTACTTATCAGTTGGCCAACTGAATACCTAAACTCATCTGAACACAATATTTTAAACTCATTTGACCATTGACTGAAATTATGTGGCATTGATAATGCCGAGTTGGAAAAATATGTGATTAAATGTGTTTGACAACGAGTAAATAAGGTATTTTAGATTAAAATATTTAAATAATAATAATAATAAATTCAAAAAAATATTAAAAACCCATCTTCCTCAACCATCCCTCTCCCACCCACTCCCCTCCTCTTCATTCTCTCCTTCATCCACTTCCTTCTCAACCCACACTTCTTTTTCACTTCAAATCAGTCGCCCACCCTAACCACTTAGATCTGCCCCTCTCTTAACCCTATTAAATTTTAGTTTTTTAGTCTAAAAGTATTGAGATTATTATTTGTTTTATTAGGCTTCAAAAAAGAGGTCCAAGTATCGATTAACACGAAGGATAATGGTGGATATTGAAAAACTAAAACTCCATTGATAAGTTAGAGAAAGTTTGAAAAATAATAAATGGATCTTGTGAATTTGTGAAATTAATTCAAAATTGTGATTGGGATTAGTTGGATTTGTGGTGATGAACTTGTATTTGAATTTTCAAGCCAAATGGGGAAAATTCTCATCTATTTGACATGAATTTAGTGTTCAATTTGAAATAAATATGAAGAACATGCTTATTTGGATTTATTTTTTTTAAAATGTGTATCTAAAATATCCAGAAATTACAAAAGTGGTTTAATTGAATTTTTTAATTTTTAACATGTAATTTCTTACATGTCATTAAAAAATGATATGGAATTCCACGTGTAAGCAATCGTACTTCACGCACACTAGTCAGATGAAAAAAAGGTTTAAAATATTGCGTTCTTATGAGTTTAGGCGTTCAGTTGACAAATTGATAAGTATGAGGGTCCAACTTACAAACGGAGCCTAGTACAAGGATCTCCCAGGTCATTTCGTTAATTTTCTAATAAAGAAATAATCGTTGGTGAAAGGATAAATAAATTTTAAAAGGTTGAAAAAGTGAACAAATATTCTAATTCTAACGCGTAGAAAGTTTGGTCCTACCTTTTGCTTTACATATATCATTTTAAAGTTTCCCGTTTAAATGTATCATAAGTAATTATTAAAATGAAAAATTAAAGCGAGAATGTATCATATTGGACAATAGTTCAACTCATTATATATACTTGAAATGGAAAAGTATTACACAAAACTATTCTGTTTATTTGGGTCAGTTTTAAAAATCAACATACTAGAGTGATGGAGTTCAATTTGAAACTACACTTCTATTCCAATCACAATGTCGAGAAACACATTTATTACTTCAAGAAAATTATTTACAACTTGTAGTAAACTTGAGTATCTATCCATACTTCATATTGAATATGAGCAATTAATTTATTGTGTAGTTATCTATGTCTTTGAGATTAAAAGAGGCTCCAGTCTAGTCATATACCTCTATAAGTCATCCGACACATTCTTGAACCCATGCCAAAAGTTTATTAATTCTTCTCTTCTTTTCCAGGTTCACTTCGCACATCAAGGTGCAATAAAGTTTTTAAGGTTTTTATGTCCTTACAATGGCATACCAAATTTGAATTTTGTCTTGAAGAGATCGTAGTATAGATCTTTAAAGAATTTTTTTATTGTACCTTCAACAATTTCAGTAGAGAAAACTTGTGTGAATACTCAATTAACGTGTGTTATTCAATTTGTACTAACAAATACTTATAACAATAACTTTGCAGAAACATAAACAACAAAGTTTAAAACATGTACTCAAAAACAATAATTAATATCATAAGCATAAATTAATGACTGTAAAAAAAACATACCAGGATCTATAACAATAGAATAAACAAAAAAATAATCGTGCACAGTGTCCCTTAGTACCTGAGGTTTAAAGGAATAGATTCTCTCATAATGGAACGATTATATTCACAAGTGTATTAATACAAAAACAATGGTGTCAGTGAGCTACTCACTAGAAGCAAAGTACACAAATATTTAACTGTGCAGAAGAAGAAGTAGTTCATAATTTTTGTTATTTTAAAATGAGAGAAAATCCCTCTATTTATAGACAACAAAGGGTAGTGTGAACAAATGTTTATTGTGCCTTATCGAAAAGGTCACAACTCTTTGGAAAAGTTACAACCCTTCAGAAAGGTTACAATCTTTCATAAAAGTCACATTTTTTTATAAAAGTCGCAACTCTTCATAAAAGTCACAACTATTCATGAAAGGGGAATGTCAGTTTTGAAAATAAATAAATTAAAAGGGAATCCTAATTTGATATAGCTTGGAGATAATCAATCCGAGATAATTAATGAAGTTAAGTAATTAGAAACTTGTAAGATCAACCAAAGATCAAGTGAACTTCTTCTTATAAGTGGGCTAATAAGACCTTAGTTGGATCATAATGTATCGTTAGTTTGCATGGATATCACCAAGATAGATAACTAGTTGTGTATACCGACTAAGTTATGATATCATGGGGAACACAATCCTAGTTTATTCTCATAATTGAATTAGCTCTTATTTACTAAAACATTAATTGTTACAAAAAAAAACCTTTGGAAATAATCAGACAAATAAGTTTAAATAATTACATTGACCTGGTTTCTAGCCATATACCATCTGGGATCGACCCCAACCTAATTGGACTCTATATTTGACCAACGATCGTTTTACACTTCATTACGAGGTGTGATTTGGGATTATCAAATTTTGGTGTCATTGACAAGGAATACGATTTAAGAATTAAATTCAATTGTGATTATTTGACTCTTAGTCCTTATTTCCTAATTTTACTTTTATTTTTGTTTTCTAAAGGGTACATGTTAGTGCATGTCAAACATCAATTGTAATGGTGAACCACTAACACCTTACAACCCTGAGATTGAGATATTTACATAAAGCGCAATAATGGAAAACAAGAGTGCATCGATTAGGGCTCAGCAAGTGGGTAACACCTAAGCAAGGGAAAATATTTGTGATGTACCGCAAAATGAAGATGATGTTGCTGTTGAATATAAAGTTGATGACAATTTCCTCGCAAGTAGAGACCTCCGATTATTTTTTTACAATAATGAAGAAGATGAGGCCAACTTAGATGGAGTTGGTGCGATTGGGCTATTATTCTCCCACCGTTGGCTGCAAGGGAAAAGTATCATATCACAAGTACCATGATCCAACTGTTAAACTTTAAGGACTTAGAGGTGTAGTTGGGGATGATCCAAACTTGCAACTGATGAAATTTGTAGGTACCTGCAAGTTTTGTGAGATACTTGGAGTTAGCCAAACTGCCCTCCCTAAGAGGTTGTTCTCACTATCACTTTCAGAGGAAACAACTAAGTGGTTGATGAGTTGCCACATGATCCTATACAAGCTGGCAACAATTGAAGGATGCATTTCTGGAGAGGTTCTTCCTATTGTCCAAGATGCTACAGTTGAGGGACAAGATAAATAATTCCAGGTAGCTACCTTCTAAAGCTTTGTATGAGACTTGGTTGGGGTTCAATAAGAAGTTAAAGCATTGTCCCAACCATAAGCTATGTGATGATCTTTTGATGGAGACTTTTTATTTGTCTTTTAATTATGCAACAAAGTGTATTGTTGAGGATAATTTGTGGTACTCACTTAACTAGAGGCAATAGCTATTCTAGACATGGTCATAGATACCAATAGGGTGTGGCACAAGAGAGAGTCTCAAGTAACTCTATGTAGTAGGTATGTCTGCCGAACGACGAAGAAAGGAAGAGGACTACGAACAAGACATTGCATAGTAAATACCATATGGATATTTTGATGAAATACATAATGGGAAACACTCATGCAAAGTTGAATTTTGTGGGTAAGCAAGGTGCAATGTGTAGATTTGATGAATGTGAGGCTAAGCTAGAAGAAGAGGCGCATTATATAAATAAGCAATAGGGGGTTTATAGACCAAGATTAAGGAAATCAAGGTCGGAACTACTACAAGAATAGAAACTATGATCAGGATGGGTGGAAAGGCCAAGGAAACTACAAGGGAAAAGAAGGCTAAATAATGATTGTAATGGTAACTATGTTCCTCGATAAGACAGAGACCAAGGTGAGCCAAGCGGGTGTAGGTTGGAAGAGATGATGGCACGGGTATTGAACGGGTCGAATCAACTAATGTTGGGATAAAACAGCTGAAAAGTGAAATCTCTAACGTGACCTAGTTGACAAATTTGTATTTTATTGCCATCAAGTAACTTGAACAACAAATGAGGAAAATATTTGTCTATGAATTTGAGAAAATCTTGGACATTGCCTAGTGATACATTAGCAAATACAGGGAATAATAGTCATTGCATGATGATCACAACTAGAATTAGGAAACATGTCGAGGTACAGATAAAACCAATCGTTATAGATGTTAATAAAGAGGTGTTAGCAAAAGACAATAATGAGAATGGTGATCGCATAGATGTTGTTGAGATCGAGGTTGTAATGACAAATTCCCCAAATAGTACTCTGATGTCAAGTAATGAAAAAGGGAATCAAAAAGTGTTTCATGAGATCTTTTCTCCTATCCCAAGACCTCCTTCTCCCTTTCCGCAACATCTAAAGAAGCAGATGGAAGATAGAAAATTCCACATGTTCATTTCTATATTGAAGAAGTTATTTGTGAACAACCCATTGGTTCAAGCACTTGACCAGATGCTTGGATATGCAAAATTTATGAAGTTACTGGTTACTAAGAAGAGGAAAGTGAGCTATGAGATAGTTGATAACTTCCACCAGTGCAATCACCTTACGTTCTTTAGTCCAAAAGAAAGCGAATTCTAGGGCATTTACGATACCATGTATCATTGGGGCATTCAATTTATCCAAAGCATTATGTGACTCGGGAATCATTCATTAATTTGATGTCACTAGCTATGTTTAGATAGTTAGGCTTGGAGCCCCTAAACTGACTACCATGTGGCTATTGATAACATATCAAAGTGTGAAGCGGCAGTGTGCATTTTATATGATGTGCTAGTTAAAGTTGATTCATTCATATATCCTATCGACTTTGTGATCCTAGATTGCGAATTTGACTTTAATGTTTCGATTATTTCGATGGAAATTATTCTTGGCTACTGGAAGGCTCTTATCTATATGGAGAGCGGTGGGCTTAAGTTTCCCAACTAATTACTAATGGAGTGAGCTTCAATGCATGTTGCTCAATGAAATATCCAACTGATATGAGTGTGGAATTAGTGATAGATGTGATGGACGAACCTGAGATATATACTTTTATTGAAGAGATATTTGTAGTAGAAACTTTGGCAGATGACGTTACAAATGTTGAGGGGATTGATTAGAAAGAATACGAGGAGATAGTAATAGTATTTGTTGGTAGGGGATCTTACCCTGGATGAAAGAAATTCATTGGTGAAATTCTCACATACCTTGGTGATCCAATTCCTAAAGATTGAAGAAGAAGCTTGAAGCCTTGAAGAAACCCTAGTTTTTCCTTGGGGCTTTTGAGAGAATTGGAGAAGAATACCTTAAGAGAACTTCAGGGTTTTGAGTGAATGAGGGGGAATGAGAAATTTTGAAGAGTAAAAACAGTTATATGGGTTAGTTATATGGTCAAAATGACACAGTATAGGTGTTGAAAGGGTAGGAAAAGACACAAATAGTCCTGGCAAAGTTCTGCCGGACAATTTCTACGGGTTCGACCTATGGTCCGTAGAAATTTCTACAGACCTGCTCAGTTGTAGAATCCCTTACTAAAGCCCTACATTATGAACATTTCCACGGACCCTTCCTATGGGCTATAACACCAGAAAAATTGAGGATTTTGTGTTATTCTCAAAAAAGGGCATGTAAATGCGGAAATAAGTGTTAAAAAAATGGTGTTAGTATATGTGGTGGTTCCCCAATTCATTACCGAGGTCCTTATAAAGTTTCATGTGAAATAAATTGGGTGCTTCAGGGCGCTAGAACCATGGGCAGTAACACACGAAAAATCAAGTAATTTGGGTAATTCATAAAAAGGGCATGTAAATGCGAAAATATGCGTTAAAAATAGTGTGAGTATATATGGTTTCCCCCTAACTCATTACGAAGATCCTTATAATATTTTTTTAAGAAAAAAAAATTGGTGCTCTGGGGCGCGAGATCCATGGGCTATAACACACGAAAAATTGAAAAAATTTGGTTATTCCTAAAAAAGGCCTGTAAATGTTAGAAATAGGTGTTAAACAAATGGTGTGAGAATATGTGGTGGTTCCCCAACTCATAACGGAGGTCCTCATAAAATTTATTGAGAAAAAAATTTGGTACACTGGGTGCTAGATCCATGGGCTATAACACACGAAAGTTCAAGGAATTTGGGCATTTCCTAAGAAAAGGGCCTGTAAATGTGGAAATAGGCGTTAAAAAAAATGTGTGAGTATATGTAGTGGTTCCCGAACTCATTACAGAAGTCCTCATAAAGTTTTTTGAGAAAAAAAATTGGGTGCTCTAGGGAGCCAGATCCATGGGATATAACACACGAAAAATTGATGATTTTGGGTAATTCCTAAAAACGGCTTGTAAATGCAGAAATATGCATTAAAAAAATAGTGTGAGTATATGTGCTAGTTCCCCAACTCATTACGGAAGTCATCATAAAGTTTTTTGAAAAGAAATTTTTGGGTGCTCCGGGGTGCCAGATCCATGGGCTACACAAGAAAATCAAGGATTTTGGGTGATTAAAAAAAAAAGAGCTTGTAAATGCGGAAATAGGCGTTAAAAAATGGTGTGACTATAGGTGGTGTTTCCCCAACTCATTATGGATGTTCGTATAAATTAATTTGAGAAATATTTTTTGGATACTCCGGAACGCCACATCCAAGGGCTATAACACACGAAAAATCGAGGAATTTGAGTAGTTTTTAAAAAAAGAGCCTCTAAATGTTGAAATAGGTGTTAAGAAAATGGTGTGAGTATACATGGTGATTCCCCAACTTATAAAGGAGGACCTCATAAAAAAAATTGAGAAAAATATTTTGGATGCTCGGGGGCTCCAGATCCATGGGCCATAACACACGAAAAATCAAGAATTTTGGGTAATTCCTAAAAAAGGGCATGTAAATATGGAAATAAACGTTAAAAATGGTGTGAGTATACGTGGTGGTTCCCCAACTCATTACGGAGGTCCTCATAAAGTCTTTTGAGAAAACAATTTTGGGTGCTCAGGAGTGCCAGATCCATGGTTTATATTATATAACACACAAAAAATTGAGGATTTTGGATAATTCCTAAAAAAAGACCTGTAAATGAGGAAATAGGCGTTAAAAATGATGTGAGTATAAGTGGTGGTTCCACAACTCATTACGGAAGTCTTCATAAAGTATTTTGAGAAAAGAAATTTGGGTGCTCCGGGGTGCCAGATCCATGGGCTATAACACACAAAAAATTGAGGATTTTGGTTAATTCCTAAAAAGGACCCGTAAATGTGGAAATAGGTGTTAAAAATGGTGTGAGTAAACGTGGTGGTTCCCCAACTCATTATGGAGGTCCTCATAAACTGTCTTGAGAAAACAATTTGGCTGCTTCGAGGCGCCAGATCCATTGGCAATAACTCACGAAAAATTAAGGAATTCGGGTAATTCCTAGAAAAGGGCATGTAAATGCGGAAATAAGCGTTAAAAAAAAAATGAGTACACGTGGTGGTCCCCAACTCATTACGGAGGTTCTCGTAAAAAAAATTAATTTCTTTTTAGGTGTTCTGGGGTGCTAGATCCATAGGCTATAACAAAGGAAAAATCAAGGAATATTGTTAATTCTTAAAAAAGGGTCCGTAAATGTGGAAATAGGTGTTAAAAATGATGTGAGTAAACGTGGTGGTTCCACAACTCATTACGGAAGTCCTCATAAAGTATTTTGAGAAAAGAAATTTGGATGCTCCGGGGTGCCAGATCCATGGGCTATAACACACAAAAAATCAAGGATTTTGGGTAATTCCTAAAAAAGGGTTTGTAAATGTAGAAATAGGCGTTAAAAATGGTGTGAGTATACGTGGTGGTTCCCCAACTCATTATGGAGGTCCTCATAAACTTTCTTGAGAAAAAAATTGGCTGCTTCGAGGCGCCAAATCCATTGGCTACTCACGAAAAATCAAGGAATTTGGGTAATTCCTAGAAAAGGACATGTAAATGCGGAAATAGGCATTAAAAAAGTATGAGTACATGTGGTGGTCCCCAACTCATTACGGAGATTCTCATAAAGTTTTTTGATTTTTTTTAGGTGTTCCGGGGTGCCAGATCCATAGGCTATAACAAAGGAAAAATCAAGGAATTTGGTTAATTCCTAAAAAAGGACCCGTAAATATGGAAATAGGTGTTAAAAATGATGTGAGTAAACGTGGTGGTTCCCCAACTCATTATGGAGGTCCTCATAAAGTTTTTTGAGAAAACAATTTTGGGTGCTCTCCAGGGTGCCAGCTCCATGGGCTATACACACGAAAAATCAAGGAATTTGGGTAATTCCTAAAAAAGGTCCCGTAAATATGGAAATAGGTGTTAAAAAATAGTGTGAGTAAATTTGGTGGTTCCCCAACTCATTACGGAGGTCCTCATAAAGTTTTTTGAGAAAAATATTTTGGGTGTTGTGGGGTGCCTGATCCATGGACTATATCACACGAAAAATCAAGTATTTTGGGTAATTTCTAAAAGAGGGCCTGTAAATGCAGAAATAGGCGTTAATAATATGGTGTAAGTATACGTGGTGGTTCCCAACTCATTACGGAGGTCCTCATAAAGTTTTTTAAGAAAACAATTTCGGGTGCTCCGGGGTGTCAGATCCATGGGCTATACATACAAAAAAATCAAGGATTGTGGGTAATCCCTAAAAAAAGGCATGTAAATGCGGAAATATGCATTAAAAAATTGTGTGAGTATACGTAGTGGTTCTCCAACTCATTACGAAGGTCCTCATAAAGTTTTTTGAGAAAACAAATTTGGTGCTCCGAGCGCATGATCCATGGGCTAGATGGGCTATAACACACAAAAAATTAAGGATTTTGGGTAATTCTTAAAAAAGGGCCTATAAATGTGAAAATAGGTGTTAAAAATTGTGTGAGTATTCGTGGTGGTTTCCAACTCATTCCGCATGTCCTCATAAAGTTTTTTGAGAAAAAAAATTGGATGCTCTGGGGTGCCATATCCATGGGCTATGACACGAAAAATTAAGGAATTGGGGTAATTTCTAAAAAAAGGCATGTAAATGCGAAAATAGGACTTTAAAAATGGTGTCAATATACGTGGTGGTTCCCCAAATAATTACGGAGGTTCTCATAAAGTTTTTTGAGAAAACAATTTGGGTGCTCCGAGGCGCTTGATCAATGGGCTATACACACGAAAAATCAGAGAATTTGGTTAATTCTTAAAATAGGACCTGTAAATGCGGAAATA
>JAJOOS010006797.1:0-23882 GCA_029582725.1 Solanum chiquidenum
GAATTCAAAATAAAGGATTTCCCAAACGGAGTCACCAGATTTGTCACACCTCTTCTTGACCTTTCTTCGGTATATAACAGTGTTTTGATAAATAAAAGTAAAACAGAAAAATATTTATTTTCAAACTAAAGAAAGGTCATTCAGAACGATTGTCGTGATTAGTTAGGGTACAAATGTATTATTTACAACAAAACATGACCTTTACAACAAAACATGACCAACACCATTCAAGATTATGTTCAATCTAAAGTTAGAGAATTTGCAACCCTATTAATTACAAAATATGACCTTACATATAATATAAAATACAAACAAACTAAATATAACTACTTCCAGTATTAAATTGGAAGGTCATCCATCCCCTCTCTTCATTGAGCTGGTTGACATTTTAAAAAACAATGTAGAAATTCATTCAATATAATGCTACAAATGACAAATTCATAGAGACCTTAAATGAAAGAAAAAGTAAAAGTGAACGCGAATCAATGAGTACTCCGACTTTTGAAAGAAAAAGCAAAAGTGCGGTTAGTGCTGTGTGTTTGAGAAGCTATGTTTTTTTTAAAAAAAAAATTATTAAATGCCACCATGTGTTCGATTTCTATTCTCGGTGTATATTATTGTGTGCCGTTACACTCTTAGGAAAATGGTTTTTTTTTTTGTAAAATTAGTGACTAATACAATAAAAAAGCAATAAATGATTAAATAACATATTAACAACAAACACAAAATGAATCCAATTATAAAAATAGTCAAATAAAGGTCAATACACAAAGCATTAATTCTAAATAATGGGTTTCCCCAACGGAGTCGACAGATCTATGACACCTCTTCTTGACCTATTTTCGGAATGTGACGGTCTTTTTTCAAAAATTAAAGTTAAAGAAAAAATATTTTTGTATTCAACCCAAAGAAATGTCATTCATAACTATTACCATGATTAATAAGGGTACAAATATATTATTTACAATAATATGACCTTTACAATAAAAAAATCACCAATGCCATTCATGACTACGTTCAGTCTAATGTTAGGGAATTAATAACCCTATTAATTACAAAATACGACCTTTACAAAAAAATATCAAAATACAAACAAACTAAATTTAACTAATTTCAATATCAAACTAGAAGGTCTTCCATCTCTTCTCTCCGATAAACCACTTAGTGTTTAAAAAACATGTATAGAACTTCATACAGTATAATGCAAAAGATGACAAATTCATAAAGACCACCCCCTTTGACAAAAATAAGCAAGATCTCCTTGATGTGATGACTTTCAGATTTTGGGAAATGATAGTTAATAGACTTTAATGGATTTGTATTTCTTACATTAATAAGATTTGAGCTTCTGCAATATTGTTTATATTTTATAAGTTGAAAAATAAATATAAGTTGGGGTTGAATTCTTTGGTTCGCCCACTTATGAGGTTAAGTGTGGGTGTCACTCACGACTCATTTTGGGTCGTGACACACTTATAGACTAATATTGTTTTTGTTAAATTAGTAACTAACACAATATCAAAGCAATAAACTATTAAATAGAATATAAAAAACAAACACAAAATGTATCTAATTTATTAAAATATTCAAATAGAGGTTACTATACAAAGCTCAAAATTCGATTAAACAAAAGAATTTTCCCAGTGGAGTCGCCTATCACACCTGTTCTTGACCTTTTTTCGAGTTGCGATAGTGGTTTTTACAAAATAAAAGCAAAAGAGAAAAATATTTTTCTTTTATACAAAAGAAAGGTTATTCATAATTATTGTTGTGATTAATTAAGTTATAAATACATTAATTACAAATATAGTACCTTTACTAGAAGGTCTAAATACAAACAAACTAAATTTAACTAATTTCAGTATCAAACTAGAAGGTCTTCCCTCTCCTATCTCTATTAAACCCCTAAGCATTCTAAAAACCTGTATAGAACTTCATACAGTGTAATGCAAAATATGACAAATTTATAGAGACCCCCAATGACAGAAATAAGCAAAAGGGAACACGAATCCATGAACACTCTTATTATTGACATCCTCCTCTAGTTAATGCTCTGCATGGTTGAGAATTTTTTTTTATAAAACATAAATTTATTAAATGCCAATATCTATCGGTTATGATTCTTAGTGTGTATTATTTTAAAAAACAAAATTGTGTGCTACTCCTAGACAAATAGTTTTTTTGTAAAATTAGTGACTAACTCAATATCATAGCAATAAATAATTAAATAACATAGTAAAAATATATATATAATTTATCCAATTAACAAAAAAAACCAAATAAAAGCCAATATACAAAGCTCGAATTCTAAAAAAGGGTTTACCTAGCGGAGTCGCTAGATCTGTCACATCTCTTCTAGACCTTCCTTCCGGATGTGACAGTCTTTTTTAGAAAAATAAAACTTAAAGAGAAAAAGATTATTTTTTTAATCAAAGAAAGACCATTCATAACTTTAACCGTGATTAGTTAGAGTACAAATATGTTACTTTCAAAAATATGACACTTACAATAAAAAATGACCAAGGTCATTCATGACTATATTTAGTTTAAAGTTAGAGAATTAGCAACCAAATTTATTTTTAAAAATATGATTTTTACAAACTAAATTAAACAACTTCAAGTATAAATTCGAAAGGTCTTCCATCTGCTCTTTCCATTGAGCCCTTTGATATTATAAAGAGCGGTATATAATTTGATGCAGTATAATGCTACAGATGACGAATCCATAGAGACCCTCGATGACATAAATTAGCAAGAGGGAGCATGAATCCATGAACACTACGGCTATTGACCTACTCCTACGAGTAGTATTGCGCGTGCTTGAGAAACCGTCCTTTTTTAAAAATAAAATTTATTAAATTCCACCATGTGTTCGGTTACGATCCTTGGTGCGTATTATTATCTTCTTCTATTTAAAAAAAATAGAAATCTCGTGTGTGGCTACACTCCTAGGATTTTTTTTATAAAATTAGTGACTAACACAATTATAAAAAAATAAATCATTAAAAAAAATATTAACAGTAACACCCCATAAATTTTTTCGAACTGAGACTCGAACCACCCTTCATTGTGAGTAGGATTTTATAGAGGAATTAAAATTTTTTAAGTGTTATGTTCACTAGATGTAGCACCTTGAGTTTCAAAAAGAATTAAATTGGAAATTAGCAAAATCTGAAATTTTGCAAGCTAAGCTAGGTATGAGTTTTGGGTCGATTTCAAACGACCTTAACTCCTAACTCAGGATGAGTTATGTGTTCTACCAGTTACCGTAGGAAAGACCTTTGAATTATCTTTCCAACTCCACCGAGTTTGCTCAGTTTCGAGGTCGGATGAGTGAGATATGGCCTTTTGAAGTTAGGCTGTCCAGTTAAGGAAACTTAGCCGGAAATAGTAAGGGGTAGTTTGGTCTTTTCCTTACCAAATCAGATTTAATTCATTTTTAGTAAGGTTTTAAGGGTCTAATCCTATTAGATTCAGTTTTATAATTCTAAAATTAGCCTAGGGTTTTAGTTGAGAGTTCAAGAAGAGAGGAGAAGAGAAAAGAGGAGAAAAGAGGAGATGATCAAGCATTCGGCGCGATTTTTGCATCTTGATGTGGATTTTCACCATGGGTTTAATCCCTAAGAGGTATGTAATCTTCCATAGTGTTGGGTTTGTTCACCCACATGCCAAACATGTTATTTTCAAAGCAAATTTCATTCTTGAAGTTGAAAAATTTGAGTTCTTGATGAGTTCTTGATAGATGTTCTTGAAGTTCATTCTAAATCTTGGTGTGTTGGGTTTTGGATGATTTCTTGAGATCAAAGTGAGTGTTTTAAGGGAGGTATGGAGTATATTAGAGTGTATTTATGTTAAGTAATCAATTCTAAGTGATTGGGGAAGAAACCATTCGATTCTAGGCGAAATAGGGTGAGAAAACGAGAAAAGAAACTTGCTGAAAATTTCTGGGTTGGGGCCTGGCGCGATGCGCCTGCCAGATCGCCCCAAACCCACCTCTGAAGTTTAGGGGCTGGCGCCCCGCGCCACCCATAGCGCTAGGGTCACCTGCCCCACCCAGTTTGTCGTCGGTTTCCCCGTTTGAGTTCGTTTAAAGTGCACCTTCACTTCTTTTCGATTCTAACTACTCTAAGCTACTTCTAAACACCTAAAATCATTCCTAACAAGATCATAACCTTGAATTCATAATTAAAATTCAAGGTATAGTTAAGAGTTAAGTTTTGAGAGTTCATTCAAATATTTTGAGAAAGTCCCTTTGACTCTTTTTTAGGAGTCTTCTACATTATCTAGTAACTTGTTTCAAGACTCGAGAAAGTAAGTATGAGAGTGAGAATAATGTATTCATGAGTATACCTTGTCATCCTGAGATATTTCTTATCATGAACCATAACTCTTGAATTCATAATTCACATTCAAGAGATAGTTAAGAGTGGAGTTTTAAGAAAGTCTTTTAGTTCAATTGTGAATCCTTTGAGATCAACCATTGATTTGAACTAAGTTTTGAGGAAGTAAGTATGAGAATGAGAAGAGTTGTTCATGAGTTCCTTATTGATATTTTGACCCTTGAATCGATTCGTTCATGCCCATAAACTTCGCATGCACGCATAAGTTGAGCATCCTTCAGAGAAGTGGTATCTTCAAGTTTTAAGCCTTTAAGTGTTGAGTTCCTAATCCCCTTTGAAAAGTATCTTTGAGTCATTGAGTTGAGTAGTTAATGCTCATAAATTCCGCATGAACCCTCTGAGTTGAGCATTCTTGAAGTGAGTAGTATTATTGAAGTTCTTGAGTTCCAAGTATTGAGTTCTATCTATGGTTATTGAAAACCTTGCATTGAGTAGTTCATGTCCATAATTTGGCATGAACCATGTTTTAAGAATTCTCTTACAAATGTTTTAACTTTTTTTTAAGACTTAAGCTTTGAAGTTAAGCAAAGAGTAAAGCTATGGTTTGAAGTTCTTTTCTTCAAAGAGATATATGGGGACTATGTATTCCCAAAGAAGTTTTAAAGAAATGTTTTCACATTTAAACAAGAGAGGAAATTGAGATTTCCCAAGATAGCCTTTGAGCTAAGTTTTTGAGCAATTATCTCAAATCAGCAGAGAGAAATATGTTTTAAAAACATAAGAGCCAGTACATTTTTGGGAGTAGTATTGAGCACCGAATTGGGGGAGCGTTCAAAGAACCCACAACCCCCATAGAACCATGTAGCCATCATGGGTAGAAGAGGTTCATACTTTTTAGATGAATCCTTTTCAAATTAGACTAGTAGATCCATTAGGCAGTTCAGGTTCTATACCTTTGGCCGGGTATAGGATGCTCTGGCAGCGTGAGGTTGATCGCTGTATCATCACTATAACTCTTAAGTGATGGTTGTCGGTTAGAGAAACTCCCACAGAAGTTATTGTATTCTTATATACACTGTTATTTGTATTTTTACATACATTTCAGAGTTATGTTGTATCATTGCATACACACAGAGTTGACATCATGTTTTTAAACAGTTTGCTTCTTTATAATGAACTTGTTTTAAATTGCTTTATATAGAAATGAGTTCAGTCATATTGAGTTGAGTATCCAGAGTCGAGTATCATATCTTTGAATTGAGTATCTAATCTCTGAGTTGAGTATCTTATCCTTGAGTACTTCTGAGTTGGTAAGTTGAGTAAGTTGAGTAGTTTTGAGTATCCTTGAGTATTCCTTGAGTTGAGTAAGTTTGAGAAGAGGCAAGTATGTTTCCTTTTTATCAAGTTTCAAGCTTATGTTATGCTTTAGAATTCCTCTTACATGCTCGTACATTCCACGTACTTAGCCATTTGGCCTGCATCTTCTCATGATACAGACACATGTATTCAGGATCATCAACAGGAGATTCGTTGATACATCTGAGAGTTCGAGTTAGCTATGGTGAGCCTCCTGGCTTCCGGAGGATTTCATTTATTTTTCAGTTTAGTCAGGATGTCGTGGGTCTTGTCTCGACTTCCATCTTTATCAGTTTGAGGCTTCATAGATAGTCAGTATAGTTGAGAAGTCTGTATTATTCATTTATTTTATTAAATGTTTTAAATAATTAAGTTTCCTTTTTATGGCGAGTTGTATATATTTTATTAAACAGAGTTTTCTTTGGACTTAAAGTTTGTATTTAAGTTTTATGAACTTTTATTTCAGTTTTTAAGCTTTGTATGCTTGAATCAGTTTTCCACTTGTAGTCAACCAGGATGAGGGTTCGCTTAGGGACCAGCAATGGTCTTCGAGTGCCGGCCATGTCCAGGGTGTAGGCTCGGGTCGTGACATTAACAACAAACACAAAACGTATCCAATTAATAAAAATAACTAAATAAAGGTCAATCTACAGAGCTCGAATTCAAAATAAAGGGTTTCCCTTACGGAGTCATCAGATTTGTCACACCATTTCTTGACCTTTCTTCGGTATGTAACAGTCATTTGATAAATAAAAGTAAAAGAGAAAAATATTTATTTTCAAACCAAAGAAAGGTCATTCAGAACGATTGTCGTGATTAGTTAGGGTAGAAATATATTATTTACAAAAATATGACTTTTACAACAAAACATGACCAACACCATTCAAGACTATGTTCAATCTAAAGTTAGAGAATTAGCAACCCTATTAATTACAAAATATGACCTTACATATAATATAAAATACAAACAAACTAAATATAACTACTTTCAGTATCAAATAGGAAGGTCTTCCATCCCCTCTCTCCATTGAGGTGGTTGACATTTTAAAAACGGTGTAGAAATTCATACAATATAATGCTACAAATGACAAATTCATAGAGACCTTGAATGACCGAAAAAGCAAAAGTGAACGCGAATTCATGAGTACTCCGACTTTTGAAAGAAAAGCAAAAGTGTGGTTAGTGCTGTGTTTTTTAGAAGCTATATTTTTTTTAAAAAATTTTTTTTATTTAAATGCCACCGTATGTTCGATTTCTATTCTCGATGTATATTATTGTGTGATGTGCTACACTCCTAGGAAAATGTTTTTTTTTTTTTGTAAAATTAGTGACTAATACAATAAAAAGGCAATAAATCATTAAATAACATATTAACAACAAACACAAAATGAATCCAATTATAAAAATAGCCAAATAAAGGTCAATATACGAAGCTTGAATTCTAAATAATGGGTTTCCCCAACGGAGTCGTCAGATCTATGACACCTCTTGTTGACCTATTTTCGGAATGTGACGGTCTTTTTTGAAAAATAAAAGTTAAAAAAAAATATTTTTGTATTCAACCCAAAGAAATGTCATTCATAACTATTACCATGATTAATAAGGGTACAAATTTATTATTTACAATAATATGACCTTTACACTAAAAAATCACCAAGGCCATTCATGACTACGTTCAGTCTAAAGTTAGGGAATTAGCAACCCTATTAATTACAAAATATGACCTTTACAAATAAATTTCAAAATACAAACAAACTAAATTTAACTAATTTCAATATCAAACTAGAAGGTCTTCCATCTCCTCTCTCCGATAAACCACTTAGCGTTTAAAAAACCTGTATAGAACTTCATACAGTATAATGCAAAAGATGGTAAATTCATAGAAAACACCCCCTTTCACAAAAATAAGCAAGAAGGAACAAAAATCCATGAACACTTTGGTTGTTGACCTTCTCCGTCACCTAGTTCTGTGCATTGTTGAGCAACTTTTTTTTTTCTTTTTTTTTATTAAATGCCACTATCTGTTCGGTTACGATCCTTTGTGCGTATTAATTTTTTTTTTAAAAATATGTGTGCGGTACCCAGACGAATCATATTTTTTTTATATAAAATTAGTGACTAACTCAATATCAAAGTAATAAATCATTACATAACATAGAAAAAATAAATAAAAAATGTATCCAATTAACAAAAATAATTGAATAAAGTCAATATACAAAGCTCGAATTCTAAAAAAAGGGTTTATCCAACAGAGTTGTCACACCCCGAGCCTACACCCTGGACGTGGCCGGCACTCGAAAACCATTGTTGGCCCCAAGCGAACCCTTGGCCTTTCTTACTTACTCAGCGGAAGACTTTAATCAAGATAAATACTTTTAAAACAAGTATATTGAACTGCTCAAAATATAACTTAGAATGTATTATAATAATATTAACTGCCAAAGTGGCAACTCAAGTCTCAACTTAACTGAAGAGGAAAAGTAAAGACTCATGAACTAACATCACTAACTCTATCTATGAAGCCTCTAAACAACTGAGATAGACGTCGGAACAAGACCCAAGGCATCCTAATGAACTAAAATACTAAAATCAATAAAAATAATCCTCCGGAAAGCTAGAAGGCTCAGCAACCAACTCTGAGTGCTCAACTGGATCAATGGGGCGCTGGATTACTTATCTTAATTACCTGCGTCTTCATCATAATAAGATGCAGGTCAACTGGCATTAGTACATTGAATGTATGAGTATGTCAGTTGGAATGCTAAATATAACTTAAGCTTGAAAAGAATCTGAAAGAAACACTTACCTTGGCTTTACTCAACTCCTGAATAACTTAACTCAAAATAAAGCAAAATAAAACACATGAAATATATAGAAAGCCTTTAAAATAGTAGAAAACAACTTAGTTCGTTAAAGAAAATGCAATAACAAACTCAACTTTACTCATATAATAAAGTAACATAGTTTCTGTGGGAGTTTCTCCAACCGACAACCACCACTCCGAGACTAAGTGGTGCTATAACATCTTGCCCATGCTGCCATAACTATCCTATACTTTACCGTCATATAGAACATTTAACTAAGTGGATCCACTAGTCTATGCTAAAAAGCATCTTAAGGACTCATCTAAAAAGTATGATCATTTACTACCCATGATGGCTACATGGTTTATGGAGACGTGAGTTATCTGAACTCAAGCTCGTCCCCATATCGGTGCTCAATACTACTCCCAAAATATACTTTAGCCCATATGTTTGTAAAAACAAAACTCTTTCTTTGGTTTGAAATAATTACTTAAAAACTTAGCTTAAAAGCTCTTTTGGAAATCTCAGTTTCCTTTCTTGCTCAAATGTGAAAACATTTTAACTGTTGGGAATACTTAGTTCCCGTATAATCTTTGAAGAATGAACTCTACTATTACTCATTACTGATAACTAGCTCAATAGCTCTTTTGAAAATCAAGGTTTCCTTTCTTCTTTAAATGTGAAAACATTTACTCTTTGGGAATACATAGTCCCAATATACTCTTTTGAAGAAATGAACTTCAAACTTTATTCTTTACTCAACTCAAAAGTACTCAAGTTTTAAAACAAAGTTAAAATATTTGTAAAAGACTTTTGGAAAACTTTATGAACTTCTCTTGACTTGACTTTTAATTTCTCTTGACTTGACTCTTAACTTCTCTTGACTGGACTGTTAACTCCTCTTGACTTGACTCTTAACTTTTCTTGAATTGAATTATGGATTTAAGGATTGTGATTTGTGATACGAAAGATCTCATGATGTTTTGGAATGATTTTAAATAGCTAAACATGAGAAAAGATTAAAAAAAAATCACTGTCTGAGGAAGGGTCCGCGATGCGGAGAGGTATTTAAATTTTGGTCGCGAAAATACTTTTTGAGGCAGAATGGTCCGTGATCACTTTGCGACACGAAATGAATTTTCCCAAATCTGGGTAGCAGGTCCGCGACGCGGAGGTAGTGCTCAGATTTGCCCGAATAATTTTCTTCTTCCTTTTCCAGCCCCAATTCTCCCAAACTCAGTTCTTTTTCCCAAACTCTTTTTAGATACAGATACCTAGCAAATGTACCTAAGAACGTAACTCCAACCAACTCAATAACTTAATGTAATGAAATCAGAAACGTCTCAATTTCAGCCCAACTCAAGAACAATATCAAATTTCAGAATACATATCAAGAACATCAACTTTCAAACTCTTTTAGGATGAATTCACGCTGAAGTAAACATGTTTGGCGCGTGGGTGAACGAATCCAACGCTATGAAAGACTCACATACCTCTTTAGGTTTCAACCCTTGTCGAAATCCACAAGCTAAACCTTCAAGAACAACAAACTTTGATCTTTCTCCTCTTTTATCCTCTTGCGTTCTTTCTTCAAAAACCCTAGCGTAAATTTCCAATTGTCTAAACTGAACCAATTCAGTTTATACCCCAATTTAATTGATAAAAACGAATTAACTTAATTGGGTGGTGAAAAGATCATAATGCCCTTCTAAAATCCGGATTGGACTTTCTTTATTTGAACAACCCAGCTTCCAATGGGCATAACTCAGTCATACGAACTCGGAATCGTGCAAACTCAGCGGCGTTTGAAAGATTATTCCAAGATATTTCCTATGATATCTTGAAACACACCTAAGTTAACTTGATCTAGGAGTTATGGTTGTTTGAAGTTGACCAAAAACTCAAACTTAATGACTCTTTCTAATTCTAGCTCTTTCTAGTTCTTTCAATTTGCTAGATGTTACAATATATCCCATTGGGAATATTCGTCCTCGAATGAGATTACTCTTAGTAGGCTAAGGGTGTAACTTTAACATTCAGCTTAAACACCCAACGAGCAATGCAATTACAACATGTTAATCTTATAAATAAAAGCCAAGAAAAGGATTACTACTTTAATTTGGAACTTCTCCGTATTCGAAGAGATGTGGATATCTCTTCTTCATATCTTCCTCAGCTTCCCAAGTAGCTTCCTCAACAAATTGTTTCCTCCAAAGGGCTTTGACTGATGCTACCTCTTTTGTTCTCAACTTGCGAACTTAGAGATCTAGAATTTGAACAGGAATCTCCTCATAAGACAAGTTCTCCTTGATCCCAATATCTTCAGTTGGTATAATCAATGAAGGATCACCCATGCACTTCTTCAACATGGAGATGTGAAATACCGGATGAACCGCGGCTAACTCTTGTGGTAGCTACAACTCGTAAGCCATATTTCCAACCCTTTTTGATATTCTATAAGGGCCAACATACCAGGGACTAAGTTTCCCCTTCTTAACAAATCTCATAACACCATTCATAGGTGAAACTTTAATATATACCCAATCATCTACTTCAAACTCTAACTCCCTTCTCCTAACATCATTGTAGGATTTCTGACGACTCTGCGTTGTTTTCAACCTCTCTTGAATTAATTTCACTTTCTCCATAGCTTGAGCACTAAGTTTGGTCCTATCAACCCTGCTTCACCAACTTCAAACCATCCAATAGGAGATCTGCATCTTCTCCGATAAAGAGCTTCATAAGGAGCCATCTGGATGCTAGAGTGGTAGATATTGTTGTAAGCAACTCAATGTGAGGTAGGTGATTGATGTTTGACATAATCAATGACACGTCTTACAGTTTGGGTGTCTACGATCGTGCAATAATATAATAACCCAACCAAGGGTTGGGGTCGAGTCCCAAGGGAGTGGTTTTGAGAATTAATAGAAAAATAAAATTTGTTCTAACTAGTCGTAGCTAAAGACATTAACGATTAAAAATATTGTAAATTAAAGGGGGACACAAGAGTGTCAATTAACAATAGGGGTTTTTGTCACTAGTAAGTAAAAACAACAAAATAAACAAAGATTTCTAAATAATGAGAAGGGTTTCTTGGGATGTGACCGGAATACGGGTTAATCTAAATTATTGGGTACATGCTTTCGATAGAAAATTTATAAAGCAATAGTGACTAGGCTAAGCTTTATGTGGGAATAAGTTCTCTCTCGAGAAACTTACCCCATTTCAAATGGGTTCCTATCGAACACCCACTTGCTGCATGAAGACCAGCCTACGCCTTACCCCACTCACTCTCTTGAGCAGAACCTCATGTCAACCCACTCCTTAGGCCATCAACCTAGTAGTCTTGGTTTCACGACTTCTCTCTCGAGCAAGCCGAAAACACATAAATAAACTTGTATTTGGAACTACAAATTTGATAAATTCATCCACAACTACTAGACTAAATAACCTTTAAACTACATCTAATCTATCAGCAAGCAAGACCCAACAACAATCTTAACCCATATTAGCTAAATCACACCCCAAGAATTGGGGTTTTTAGCCACACATCAAGAGATAGAAATTTATATATAAATGATCTTGCATTCAAATGGTTATGAAGATTTAAATCTTGTTACAGGCCAAGAATGAAGAATCCAAGAGACCCAAGTCCAAATTCATAGAGATGAAACCCTTTTCTTCTTCAAATCTTCAAAATCCTCTCAAACTCAGAGTAAAAATAAAAAGTACTAAAAATTATATTAATTTTTTCCACACTAAAAATCTGATACTAAAATCTCCTCTAAACTACAACTCTCAGCGAGTATTTATAGTTTTCAAAAATCTGTGCTGCAGCGGATCATTCGGCGATATTAGTTGGAATCACCGATCAACTCAGCGATTCACCCTTTGGAGTAGTTCATCGCCGTCATGAACCATCCTTTAGCATCGTCGTGCTCTGGGACATTGGGCGACATGGTACTGCTTCGCAAAACTTCTCGGCGACACGCCGACTGCTCCTTTTTTCCGCCGACTTGATCCTTTCCTTCAGGCTCAGCACACTGGAACAAAAAGCGAAGTAAGACCCTGCGGTGACTCGCTAAGTGGACTCACTGATCCTCAGACCTTCATTTCTTCGTTTTTTCAGCCTTTTCATTCCTTTTTGCGACTTAGTGTCCATGCTTTCGTTCAAACTTCAAATTCCTGAAACTTAAGTGTTTTCATCAGATATTGAGATAAAATAAGCATTTGAGGACATAATTTCTATTAAAATATAGCCCTAAATGAGTCCAATTTGTGGACTCATTAGTGATCATCCCAATTACCCTTGAAATCAATCACACAATCCACCTTGATACCTCAAAACACTATCTCCCCCTTATTCAAAATCCATCACTTTTTGCTTATGAACAATTGCCTTTAGTTAAAGCAATAAAGGATCTTGGTCTTGCTTATCTTTTACTTCTAACACTAATGATGATTCAGCCCAATTCATCACAAATACTCCTCCTTCTGTGGAATCCATTAGTTGAACTCCCAAGCATGCAAGTCTATGCACATCTTTTGCTGACTCTTTCTTATCTGCCTCAAAATGGGTGGTACTACCCGTAGACAACCTGCTCAAGGGATCCGCAACAATATTAGCCTTACCTGGGTGATAGAGGATACTCATATCATAATCCTTGAGTCACTCTAACTACCTTCTCTGTATGAGATTAAGCTCTTTCTGAGTAACCACATACTGAAGGCTCTTGTGATCGGTGAACATATCCACATGAACAGTATAAAGATAATGGCGCCATATTTTAAAAGCAAAAACTACAGCAGTCAACTCTAAGTCATGGGTTGGGTAATTATTCTCATGAACTTTCAACTGTCTGGAGGCATAAGATATAACTTTTTCATTCTGCATTAACACACAACCCAGACCAACTCTAGACGCATCACAATAGACAACAAAGCCTTGCATACCTACTTGTAATGTCAAAACTGGGGCAGTAGTCAACTCTTTTTTCAATTCCTGAAAGCTTTTCTGACAAGCTTCAGATGATTGAAACTTCATTGTTTTATGAGTCAACTTGGTCAAAGGGGATGAAATAGATGAGAACCCCTCTACGAACCTTCTATAATAACCAGCCAAACCCAAGAAACTCTTAATATCAGTTGGAGATGTGGGTTTAGGCCAATTCTGCACTCCCTCTATTTTCTGCGTATCAACTTTAAATCCCTCTCCAGACACAATGTTGCCTAAGAATGCCACAGACTCAAGTGAAAACTCACACTTAAAGAACTTGGCATACAACTCTTTATGATTTAGAGTTTGGAGAACTATTATGAGATGACTCGCATGATCTTCTTCATTCCTCGAAAAGATTAGAATGTCATCAATGAATACGATAACAAACATATCTAAGTAAGGCTTGAATACTCTATTCATAAGGTCCATGAATGTTGTAGGTGCAATGGTTAAGCCAAAGGACATGACTAGAAACTCATAATGACCATAACGGGTCCTGAATGCTGTCTTTGGAATATCACATTCCCTTACTCTTAACTGATGGTAGCCACATCTTAGGTCTATCTTAGAAAAATAAGTAGCACCCTGAAGCTGATTGAAAATATCAGCAATCCTTGGGAGAGGATATTTATTCTTGATGCTAACCTTGTTCAATTGGCGGTAATCTATAAACATCCTAAGGGAACTATCTTTCTTTCTCACAAACAAGACTGGAGAGTCCTAAGGTGAGACACTTGGTCGAATAAAGCCCTTATCAAGGAGATCTTTCAAGTGTTCTTTTAACTCTGCTGGTGCCATTATATATGGTAGAATAGAGATAGGATGAGTTTCAGTAAAAACATCTATACCGAAGTCTCTCTCTCAGGAGGGACTCCGGGTAGATCATCTGGAAAAACTTCTCGAAACTCTCTTACTACTGAAACTGACTGAATAAGAGGTATCTCAACACTAGAGTTATTAACTCGAACTAAGTGATAGAAACATCCCTTGTAAACTAACTTTCTCGCCTTAAGGTACGAAATAAAATGACTGTTAGGCACTGCTAACTACTCTTCAACTCTATAATTGGTTCACTGGAAACTGGAACTTGACTAATCGAGTTCTACAATCAATGGAGGCATAACATGCATGAAGTTAATCCATAAGTAGAATGACATCAAATCTACCATGTCTAATTCAACTAAATCAACCATGGTACTCTTGTGATTGATATAAATGGAACAATCACGATAGACTCTCTGCTAGAATAGACTCACCAACAGGTGTAGAAACACTGAATGGCTCAAGAAGTTGCTTAGGAAAAACATCAAAATTTAATACTTGGATCATACCAGTGACAGCATCTGGCGAATCCTTTTTCTCTAGGCGACTAGCGATAGCATAAATATGGTTTCCTTCTCCACCTGCCCTTGAAGTAGCTCATCTAGATGTAGCTCTATCTGGTGGAGCAACTGAAGAAGACTGGGCTCTATTGTCTGCATTACCCTTATTTTGTCTGCTCTTAGGACACTCTCTCATAAAATGACCTAGCCATAATTGAAGCAACTAGTGGAGTCATCACGACACATCCCTGTGTGGCTCCTACCACACTTAGAACATGCAGGAGTCTTAGTACCCCCTTGTGCCTTACTACCTTGCGAATGCGCAGGTCTAGCTCTGAAGTTCTGAGAATTCTGACTATTGTACTCACATTTATTTCTTAGTGCAGGTGCACTAGCAGATGATGGAGCAGGTCGATGATGGAGCAGGTCCTTTCTTCTTATATTGGAAAGAAGACCAGTTTCCATTACTCTTTTGCTGCCTGAATTCATTCCCTGATGTCTTAACCCTCTTATTCTCAAACTCTTCTCTATCCTTCATTTGGTCCTTCTCAACTTGTTGCACATGGATCATCAGCCTTGCTATGCCCATGCAACCTATTATCATGGCTGCCTTACTTTCCTTACTTGACAGATGATTCAACCCAACTACGAATAAACTCATCCCGCTCCTCATGTCGGCAATCATTTCTTTGCTTCTCTTAGCTCACGAGGAAAGAAATGCCTCATGAAGGTACTCTCGACCATAGGTCATCTCAAAATTAGTAACGCATAAGCACGAGTTAGAAAGAAACTTTTATTGAGATACACTCTATCACACGAAGTGAGTATGGAAGAAGTGAAGAAATTCCTAAATGTTGCAGCCTCCTAATTACAGATGTGGCGCGCTTCACACCGATAATTAGGACTCTATAGACACGGCTTTATAGACTCCCTAGGACTCTTGAACTCTGTGCTCTAATAACAAGTTTGTCACGCCCGAAGCCTACACCCAAGATGTGGCCGGCACTCGAGAACCATTGCTAGCCCCAAGCAAACCCTTGGCCTGACTTACTTACTCAGTGGAAGACTTTACCCAAGATAAATACTTTTAAAACCAGTAAATTGAACTGCTCAAAATATAACTTAGAATGTATTATAATAGCATTCACTGCCAAAGTGGCAACTCAAGTCTCAACTTAACTGAAAAGGAAAAGTAAAGACTCATGAACTAACATCACTAACTCTGTCTATGAAGCCTCTAAACAACTGAGATAGATGTCGGGACAAGACCCGCGACATCCTAATGAACTAAAATACTGAAATCAATAAAACAGATCCTCCGGAAAGCTAGGAGGCTCACCAAATGACTCTGAGTGCTCAACTGGATCAATGAGGCGTCTGGATTGCTGATCCTGATTGCATGTGTCTAAATCATAATAGGATGCACGCCAACTGGCATCAGTATATTGAATGTACGAGTATGTGAGTTGAAATGCTAAACATAACTTAAGCTTGAAAAAAATATGAAAGAAACACTTACCTTGGCTTTACTCAACTCATGAATAACTTAACTCAATATAAAATAATAAGACACATGCAATATATAGAAAGCCTTTAAAATAGTAGAAAACAACTTATTTCGTTAATGAAAATGCAATAACAAATTCAACTTTACTCATATAATAAAGTAATATAGTTTATGTGGGAGTTTCTCTAACCGACAACCACCACTCTGAGCCTAAGTGGTGATACAACGTCTTGCCCACGCTGCGAGAACTATCATATACTTTGTCGTCATATCGAACGCTTAACTAAGTGGATCCACTCTATGCTAAAAAATATCTTAAGGAGTCATCTAAAATGTATGATCATTTACTACCCATGATGGCTACATGGTTTACGGAGACATGAGTTATCTGAACTCAAGCTCGTCCCTATATCGGTGCTCAATACTACTCCCAAAATATACTTTAGGCCATATGTTTGTAAATACAAAACTCTTTCTTTGGTTTGAGTTAATTACTCAAAAACTTATCTTAGAAGCTCTTTTGGAAATCTCAGTTTCCTTTCTTGCTCAAATGTGAAAACATTTTAACTCTTGGGAATACTTAGTTCCCGTATAATCTTTGAATAATGAACTTTACTCTTACTCTTTACTAAAAACTATCTCAAAAGCTCTTTTGGAAATCAAGGTTTCCTTTCTTCTTTAAATGTGAAAACATTTATTCTTTGGGAATACATAGTCCCGATATAGTCTTCTGAAGAAATGAACTTCAAACTTTACTCTTTACTCAACTCAAAACTCAAGTCTTAAAACAAAGTTACAACATTTGTAAAAGACTTTTGGAAAACTTTATGAACTTCTCTTAACTTGACTTTTAACTTCTCTTGACTTGACTTTTAACTTCTTTTGACTTGACGGTTAACTTCTCTTGACTTGACTCTTAACTACTCTTGACTTGACTCTTAACTTTCATTGAATTGAATTATGGATTGAAGGATTGTGATTTGTGATAGGAAAGATCTCATGATGTTTAGGAATGATTTTAGATAGCTAAATATGAGACAAGATAAAAAAAATCACTGTCTGAATTTAACTACTTCTAGTATAAAACTGGAAGGTCTTCCATCTACTCTTTCCATTGAGCCTGTTGGTATTCTATTGAGTGGTATAAAACTTCATACAATATAAAGATACAGATGATGAATCCATTGAGACCCCCGATGACAGAAATAAGCAAGAAGGAACACGAATCCATGACCTCTACGACTGTTGACTGCCTCCTACGACTAGTGTTGCGCGTGCTTGAGAAACTGTCCTTTTTCAAAAATAAAATTTATTAAATGCCACCATGTGTTCTGTTACGATCCTTGGTGCGTATTATTATATTTTTTTAAAAAAAAACGCCTTGTGTGTGGCTGCACTCCTAGGAAAACTTTTTTTATTTATAAAATTAGTGACCAACACAATAATAAAACAATAAAAATTTAAATTACTTATTAACAACAAACACGAAGTATATCCAATTAATAAAAATAGCCAATTAAAGGTCAATCTACAGAGCTCCAATTCAAAAAAAAAAAGATTTCCCCAAAAGAGTTTCTAGTTTGTCACACCTTTTCTTGACCTTTCTTAGGGATGTGACGGTCTTTTGAAAAATAAAAATAAAAGAGAAAAATATTTTTGTCATATCAAAAAAAGACCATTCATAACTATTGTCGTGATTAGTTAGGGTACAAATGTATTAATTACAAAAATATGTCATTTTCAACAAAAACTGACCAAGACCATTCATGATTATGTGCAGTCTAAAGTTACACAATTAACAATCCTATTATAACAAAATATGACATTTACAAACAAAATACAAACAAACTAAATTTAACTACTCCAATATCAAACTGGAAGGTCTTCCATCTCCTCTCTCCATTGAGTCCGTTAGCATTTTAAAGAGCGGTATGTAACTTCATTCAGGTTGATGCTACAGATGAAAAATTTATAGAGACCCCGATGACAGAAATAAGCAGGAGAGAATACAAATCCACGAACATTCTAACTGTTGACTTACTCCTCCAGCTAGTTTTGTGTGTGCTTAAGAAGCCGTTCTTTTTTTAAAAAAAAGTTAATTGAATGCCATCATGTGTTTGGTTACGATCCTTGGTGCGTATTATTATTAAAAAAATTTAAAAAGAATTCTTGTGTGAGGTTAAGATCCTAGGCAAATCATGTTTTTGTAATACTAGTGACTAACACAATATCAAAACAATAAATCATTAAATAACATATGAACAACAAACACACAATATATTCAATTAATAAAAATAGTCAAATAAAGGTTAATATACAAAACTCAAATTCTAAAAAATATGGTTTCCCCAGTGGAGTTGCCAGATCTTTCACACCTCTTCTTGATCTTTTTCAGAATATGATGGGTTTTAAAAATAAAAATAAAAGTAAAAGAATTTTTTTTTGGAGTCGCCACTCGGAATTGAGTTTTTTGTTTTTGGTGTTCCAAGTTATCTTATAAATTCCTAATTAAAAGAAACTGACTATTTATTTTTTAGGAGTGTAGCCGCAGACAAGAAAAAAAATTTATAAAAAAATAATACGCACCAAGGATCGTAACTGAACACATGATGAAATTTAATAAATTTTATTTTTAAAAAAAGATGGCTTCTCATGCCTAATTAGAGGAGGAGGTAAGCAGCTGGAGTGTTCAAGAATTCATGTTCCCTCCTATTTATTTCTATTATCGGGGGTATTTATGGATTCGCCATCTGTAGCATTATACTATATGAAGTTTCATACGACTCTTTAAAATGTGAACTGGCTCAATCGACATAGGTGATGGAAGACCTTCCAGTTTGATATTGGAAGTAGTTAAATTTAGTTTGTTTGTATTTTGTATTTTATTTGTAAATATTATATTTTATAATTAATAGGGTTGCTAATTCTCTAACTTTAGAATGAACATAGTCATGAATGACGTTGGTCATTTTTTTTGTAAATGTCATATTTTTGTAATTAATATATTTCTACCCTAACTAATCACGACAATAGTAATGAATGACCTTTCTTTGCTTTGAAAAAGACATTTTTTCTCTTTTAATTTTAGTTTTCAAAAAAGGTTGTCACATTTTGAAGAAAGGTCAAGAAAAGGTGTAACAGATCTGACGACTTCGCTGGGGAAACCTTTTTTTTTAGAATTTGAACTTTATATATTGACCTTTATTTGACTATTTTTCTTAGTTGAATACATTTGCATTTGTTGTTAATCTGCTCTTTGATGATTTATTGCTTTGAGTCTCTAGGAACATTAATTATACAATGTGTACGGATATGGTCCACAAGACTTATGTCTTAGGTGAACTAGTGTACCATTACGCTGCTGGTTAAAAATTCTACTCATACATGTTAGGTGAGTTTGGACCATCAGTTAAGCCGAAATAAATCTATTACCAGTATGCTAACACTCATCGACTCGAGTTGTCTGCTCGAGTAAGCCAGTCTAGACACATTTATATATTGGGTGATAAACCTAGCAGAACAATCCACAAATAATATTCTTAATAGGATACGTTATTTTGAGTTATGTGCATTCGACCTAGCAAGACTCGGCACAGGTGATGGGGCCTTCAAAGATAGGTACCAACTGTCACGACCCAACCCACCGAGCCATGCGGTCACCTACTCTTACACCTAGATAGGAGAACCCTCGATTCCCAATAGTTAAAATCATGCGGAAAATTAAGAAAACTATCGAAATAAGGAAATTCATATAATATTGTTATAAAAACAAGAATTTGAAACGACTCAAGGTTAAGACTTATAAAGTAATTAACACCCCAGGGATCTAGTCTAAATAGGTATAAGAGCTACTAAGAGTAAAAAGTAAGACATAATAATGAAAAGACACAACTTCCATCATGTAGAAGGAAAAATAGAAGTTGTTGGAGATTTGTCTTCGTCTTCACCTATGAAACATCACTAATCCTGCAACCAGACTATGCCCAAAAGGCATAGCAAGAGTAGTATCAGTACAATCACACGTACTGGTAGGCATCATCGGTCAACCCGAATACGCACCGCATAATATAAGAAATCAACTGGAAAAATATGCAATAAGACTAATCACTCCTCCACCTTTACATTTTAACTACCCTTACCCTTCCAAATATTAATATCATACTAGTTCACTTGCCTCTAAGCCCTCACTTACTTCTTTCGTGATTACACCTAATCAATTAATCCCTTAAGGAAGTCCCTAAAATACTACTACCAACCCGGCCAACCACTCACGACACACCCTTATATTTTACTCGTCTCTACTAGACTTATGACCTCGTGTTACGCCTATAGAGGATAACTATCCGTTTATATTTACCATTCACAATTCATTACACCACCCGATATCTCCAATAACTTACAACATCGCAATCCTCATATATAAGAACATAATGTACAATCCACCAATCCTTTGAGGAAACATGCCCAACTCCACTTTATCAGTAATACGAGCAATTACACATATATGGCATGCCAATGGTCCTCTCATGGAACCCACATCTAAACTGTTAGTGCACCGGTACGTGGCACCCGTTCCAAGTTAGTGTGCCAAATCATGACACTCGTTCTAATGTTTATGCTAGTACGTGGCAACCGATCACAGTTAGTGTGTCGGAACACAACACTCGATCCATTCAACAAGCCACAATCACAATCGCAAGTATATTATCATAATCATTCAATCAAGTCATAATTCATGGCATTCAATTATCCATCTATCCTCATTTATGATTATTGTGATCAATAATGTAGCATTCACATACATACATGTATCATAATGAAGCAAGAACAAACATATATCACACAACATGAAATCACGACCATGACCTCGCCCTAGTTCATCGTCTATGGCTTCCTCCTACAACGTAGTCATATTTTCTTCGGTTCATGAAGGCCTACGCATAAATCCTACCATTTATTAACATTATACTACGCAGTGAGCACAAGTTTATAACTACTCAATTAATAAACCTAACCTACCTGGGCGCCAAGCAGCTGCACAGAGTTATAATTCCAATTCTAGTTTCTGGACGACATGATGGTGAATTTGGTCAAGAATCTGCATGTTTTCGACCTTGTTACTCTAGAAATCTCTTTCTCCTCCCTTCCTAAGCTTAGAGTATCTTTTGTAGGGTTTCTGGGGTGATTTACCTCTAAATTAGGTGTTTTGGGAAAAAGCAGAAAATCAGACTTCGTGTTATTTACATTCTTTCTTGCCTATCTCGCTCTGGTGGCTACTTACCCCAATCTGGTGTTGCTGCCCTAGAGGCATCTGGCCCGCCCTTGCGGGACAGTGGCCCCAGCATTTCCCAAAGTTTTGCTTTTCTTAAATAACGACGGTTTGGGTCATTACAATAAATACAAATTTACCCCTCGTTCATCCCCGAATGACCAGTGAATGGATCATTACGCATCCTATTTCGGAGTACTTCTAAGCTAACGAATTGGTCCCTCACGGGACCACGAATTATGGTGACTTTTCAAAAATTCGAAACACGAAGGGTGCTACACTCAAAGGTCCTGTTAGGAATTTAAGAAAATACATGAAGAACCGAACGCGTCCAACTTACACAGCCTAAACCCGCCAGGGCGACAGCCCTTCCGCTGAGGTGGGACGGCTGTGGTGAAGGATCTCCCGCTTTAGCAGGATATCGGAAACAATCTCTTCTCTCCAAAACATTCCCAAAACTCTCTTAGCCACTTCTTTTTGAATGTCAAAATCAAGGTATTAATCTCGTTACTCATGCTATTTACTTCATTACTTACTTAACTACCCTTGCATGATGTTGAACGATTGATTAGAATAGGTTCTGGGGTAGTTTTTTCAGAAATGAACATAGGCTGCTTGTTTGATAAAAACAATGTAGCATGGACACTTCCCTTACGTCCCCAACATCTCCATGACGTCCTGGGGGTAAGGATTTCGTCAAAAAACAGTCGAATCGATACCAAAATGGGTGGGGGAAGTTGAAAAGTCTCTTAATGAAAAACTTGGATTCAGACACTATTTAGGGGTTATTTCCCTAAAATAATAGCATATTTAAGTTCTAGGGTACTTAACAGGTTCTGATCTGCTGAAATTCTGTAGAAAATGGGGGTTTTGGGATGAAGAGGCGCCATGATCGCGCCTGTTGTTCGTCCCAGATAAAGGCCTCTTGTGACCTTCATCCCGCTGTGGAGGCATCCATCATTCCGCTCTGGTGGGATTTTGGCCGCTGTGATGGGACCTGGGAAACAGTGGCCTGGGTCCCTTTTTTAGTTATAAATTTCATTTTTCCTTAAACCATGTATTGTCTAATCCCCTGATGTTCTAACGTATACCTTTTGACTTTTGCAGGGTTATTTAAATGGCTGGTATTAATGAGAAATTTTTTCCCTTCGTCCGGTTTCCTGATGCTGCTAGTCGGGAACGGTATCATGATCACCGGAACACTAAGTTTTGCTGCGAGCGGGGTTTCCATTTGCTGAATTTGGAGGAGAAGGCGCCTGCCTTTCATGCTCGGCTTATAGAGTTTGGTTGGGGCCCACTGACAGAGGCTCCACCTGCTGCTCGTTCGACCTAGGTAAGGGAGTTCTACATTGTCCTACCTACTGTTTGTTGGGAAGATCCTCACCTTACTATTTGCATCCGAGGAGTGGACATCCCCTTGAACGCTCCATTCATAAATGACATACACGATATGCCCGAGGTCCCCAACATATAGTACGAGGGTAAGCTATGGGAGATGGACTTGGGCTGGTTGCGAGATACGCTGGTGGAGCCTGCGCGCAGGGACAAGGCTTACTGGGCTACTACGGAGGGTATCACTAGCACCAATTGGTCACCAGATGCTAAGAGATGGCTACACTTGGTTATTAGGAGGATACGCTCATCAGGCAATCGCATCAACGTGACATTTCCTCGGGCTTTGGTGGTGGCGTACGCGATGCAGGCCATAGGGATGAACGTGGGCACACAGATCAATTTAGAATGAAAGGTGTTCTATCGAGGTAATAAAAATGCATTCTTCCTTATTGGACTAGTGACTCTACTATGCAAGAGGGCGGGAATGGCACTCCTAGACAATGATGAGGTACTCCCCACGGACCCCCCTTTTCACCCTCTTTTGATTAGGCAGGGTTTTACCTCCAAGAGCAATAAGAGGAGGACAGACAGAGCCAGCAACAGCCAAGCAGCTGCGGAGGCGGAGGATGAGGGAGCAAATAATGGTGTAGGTGACGACACTATTCCCACCCAGTCCCAACCCCGCTTTGCAATGCTCGAGTGGAGGAGGACCTGGCGGCCGTTCGGTGAAACTTTTGGGGCTCGCGGGCTAGTACCTCGAATTTTGTACCACCCACCATTGCTCTTGAATTGGAGATACTCCGTCGCCAGCTGCGATGGGAGAAAAATAAGAACTTGGAGAAAGATCGTCTGCTGGGTCGGATCTGGAAGACTCTTAAGGTCATTTTCTCCTGTGTCGCCCCTCAGCAGAAGCTTCCCACGCTTGAGCCGAATGACTTCCGAGAGTTTTC
>JAJOOS010006798.1:0-18648 GCA_029582725.1 Solanum chiquidenum
AATTAGGGATGACATTCTCAGCCCAAGTTGTACAATACCACTAGACTATCTCTTCTTTGATGGAAGTGGTTCAAAGTTAGTATATATACAAAAAAAAAAAATTAAAATACCTATCCTATATATATATTGTAATTTTTTACCGAGAGGATTCGGGTGAACTCCCTGACACCCACGTAGGTCCGTCCCTGCCCATAAGGTGATAAAGATTTAATAATCTGGATAATTACAACTCATAAGGTGATAAAGGTTCAATAATTTTGAAGGGTAAAAAGTGATTATTGAATGTCTTTGTGAAATTATGTAGAGTGTGTTATGTAAAATTGTGTACAAATATTACCATATATTGAGATATTTTGATGGTCATTAGTTTTTCTCAATGGGAAAAAGAGATTTACAGAGATTCAAGGTGTGGAGGTAGACGCTAGTAAATAAAAAATACGTTTAAAAATTGTGAATGATAAGCAATTTGAGAAGAAATTGAATGATAATTTTTACTTATTTAGAATAGTTTTTTTAAAAAATAAAATAAGTGATGTGTCATTTAAAATTTGATGTGTCGTTTTTATTGCGTGTTTAAAGTTACGCAAAGCCAAAGAGTTTTGAAATGGTGAGTTTCATTGTGTTTAAAAGTTCGGTTAACAAAAGGTTTAAGTAGAAGAGCCTATAATACAAATCATACAAGTACAAAGGTCCATCAAATCATACTTAAATTATGATATTTATGCTAATTGAATATCTCACACATACATGATAAATTGTTCAATTATTATTAGACATTTTTGGTTCACAATATAACATTTTTTTGTGTGTGTATATTTATAACTGATCATTAATGACATAAATAAGTTAATCACATAAAATTTATCTTTTTTTTAACTTTTTGTTATACACAACATCAATTGGAATGTTTACAATTTATTGAGGTTAATGTATATAATTAAAGGAAACAACATATTTTAATTGTAATGGGCTCTCCAAATACATACACAAACTTTTTCAATTTTTTGAGTAAAAATATTTAATAAAAACACTTTATCATATGTCTAGATGTTCATTAATTATAAAAAGATTTCTACCTTTTTTTTACGTTTTTTTTTTCAATCATCATTTTTTCCTCTAATTGATCGATCACATTTAACTTTTACCAAATTTATTCAACAATTTTAATTGGTCTCTTTTTCGAGTTTATAGCAAATGAAATAGAATGTTTTGAAGAAGTGAATTCACAATTTTGAAAATAAAAAGTAAGTTTACATCAAGTGGGGCTGTTGGAAAATTTTGAATCTACAAATTATCATTGTTGTAAAATGAGTTTGTCAAATTTATTATTTTTTTGACAAATTAATGATTGAAGATTTTTTTAATGATCTTCGATACTTATGTTTCAAATTTGAACCTTATTTGAAGTGATTTAGGTGTTGAATTATTAAAATATAAAGAACAAATTGTTGTTTCTACAAAAAAATACTATAATTATTTAGCTGAATTTCATGTCAAAACAACTTAAATGTTGTTATATATATGCCCGAATTTCATGCCAAAACCTATGAAATGTAGCTATTGTAAAAAAAATTGGACTTTGTCCTTGTCAAGGTCACAATTTAATTCAGTAAAAAATGATCAAAATTATCCTTTACAAGATACTACACGATCGAAGTACATCTAACATATATTTAAAGTTAACCTAGGTAAGCAAGATTAAACTTTGGAAAAAAAATCATGATTTTAGGGAAGACAAATTAGTCTAGATATATTATTATATTTTCATTAGTAACAAATAAAATAAAATAAATAAGATAGTTGTAATATTACAAATATGAGGGATGTCGATGAAACGAGCCAAAACGTGAAGAAAAGTCTTTAGAACTTTTCCAAAAAATATTCAACTTCAACTTCAGCTTAAACAACAATCCTAAATTCGAGTGTTTATGTCCTTCGACCATTTCACGGGGGTTTCATTTACACAATTGCTCATATTTCGTGGCAATCTTTAATTTTTCCCTTTCAAATACCTACGATAAAAATTAATATTTTCCCCGAAATAGAGACAATCAGTGATTTCATGTTGTCCCTTTGGAGTTGGGCCAATGAAGTATTTCGTGGAAGCCCAAATTAAAAGGGTTTTCACAAGCCCAGATTTATTTTACTTCATAAACCCTAATCGCACTCTTCCGCCTCTCACTCTCCCATTTTCGCTCTGAGAATCAGCAAAAATGCAGAAGCAAGAAGCAGCCGCAGCTACGGTGGAATCCGTCCAATGCTTCGGGAGGAAGAAGACGGCAGTGGCGGTGACTCACTGCAAGCGTGGACGTGGTTTGATCAAGATTAACGGTGTCCCAATCGAGCTTGTCCAGCCGGAGATCCTCCGGTACAAGGCCTTTGAACCAATCCTTCTCTTAGGCCGTCACCGTTTCGCTGGAGTCGATATGCGTATCCGTGTCAAGGGAGGTGGTCACACTTCTCAAATCTACGCTATCCGTCAGTCGATTGCAAAGGCACTTGTTGCGTTTTACCAGAAGTTTGTGGATGAGCAGCAGAAGAAGGAGATTAAGGATATTCTCATTCGCTATGATAGGACTCTCCTTGTTGCTGATCCTAGGCGTTGTGAGCCTAAGAAGTTTGGTGGTCGTGGTGCTCGTTCTAGGTTCCAGAAATCTTACCGTTGATTTCAATCTTCAATACTATGGATTACCATTTACGGTAATTGAATTAATGTTTTTGTTAGTGTCCTTTCGGTGTTTTGCTTAAAGACCATATTTGGTTTTGGGAGGTTTCTAGTTAATTTTTGCCATGTCTGTTTTTTCTTGCTCTGAAACTTTTACAGTGCTATGATATTGTTAGTTTCAAATTTCCAATTTTGCTTTCTTGTTTGCAAGATTTACTTACTTGTGCTCAATTTACAATTGCTTCATCGTTATCATTTGTTCTTGTGATGGTTGGTGGGTGACCACTGAAAATGTAGGTTACCAACCCTAATTTTATGTGGCTTAATCTAGAAATCAGCCGATATCAGTTTCGAAGTTAGGGTTTTCTAGTTTCCAACCTCCTGCCCTTAGGCTAGAAGATTGTCAACTAAGTTAAGTTCCAATTGCACACAGAGTATCCTAACTTCAGACATTGAGTTTGAAGTTAAGTTTGGGTTGTCCAATTTCAGACCTTTGGTCTTGGAAGGTTAACTCTGTTGAATGTCTGAAGTTTGAACTGCACAAACAATATGCCTACTTCAGACATTTGGGTTCATTGTTAGGCTTGGCTTGCCACCAACTTCATACGTTTGGGGTGGAAGATTGCCATGCCTAAAATTAGACTCGATTGTTTGATCGGCACACACATTTGCTAACTTAAGATTATCGGTGTGTTAAATTCCTCAACTTCAAGCATGTCTGTTTGAACTTTAGAACTTTAGGTATGTAAATTTGATATTTGGAACTATGAACTCATTATTTTACTTGGAGTTTTGTAAATCTAAGTTGACTTTTATGCAATTAAACCTTGTAAGAATGTTGTGCTTGGTTAGTTCTTGAATAAGCGTCCTAAATATGTCTATTTTCTAATTAGGGTTTTCAAATAAATTAGCTTTCCCATGTGTATATTTATGGTTCAGTTTGTTCAAAATATGCATGAATACACGGTTGATCATATCTCATGTGTAAACTATATTGGACAAATACACATGAACCAGTAATAGGCATTGCATTGTATTAACACAAATGACAATCAATGTATAGAATTTGGAGAATATAACATGATACAATACATTGTCAAGAATCACATAAGGATTAAGATGCCAAGGAAACGCAAAAATAAAATAAAATGTGGTAGTGACCTATAGGGTACAAAGGTAAATATCATGTGATTGGAAGCTGTGAGATTAGTATTTAGTTGGATGGAGGAGGTGAATTTGTAGGAATAATATTTGAAATTGTTGGAATGTTTGGAAGGGATGGCATGTTGGGCAGAGGAATGCTGGCAGGCATTGGTGGTAGAGTCATCTTAGGCACAGAGGGCAATGTAGGGAAAGAAGGTAAAGGTGCATTAGCTGTTGGAAGTGTTGGCAATGATGCAACGCTTGGCAATGGTGGCAATGTGGCTGCTGTTGGCAAGTTTGGAATAGCGGGCAATTGTGGCACTGTGGGTTGAGGCAATGAAGGGATTGTAGGCAAGTTAGGAAGTTGCAGTAGGCTACGAGCAGCATGACTTGTAGTGATGCTTGATATGGCCAATAATGCTATCATCAACAAGAGGATTGAGCAGTTGTTGGAAGCGGCCATTGTTATGTAATTAATTTGCTAGATTGTTTTTTATTAAAAGGAAGTTAATTGTGTTTTGATTTGGCTTGATGAGATTGTTATCAATAAAGGATATATATATATACAGGGTAACTTCTTGAGGGGTACTAGGATTTGGTGAGGAAGCTTGGACTTGTAATTCTAAATACTGTGTTGTTAGTTAACCTTCCCAAATGTTGTTTTTAGGAACATTCATGTAATCTTTATTAATAGAGATGTTTACTGAAAGTAGGCATAGATGAAGTTTGGATCAACCATATTTGGTGGACAATTTATTCAGATTGATTAAATCATTTCTTTTTAAAAAAAACTAATACCATTCTCCATTGGTGACATCAATTATGTCTCAAGATCATTACATCAATTCCAGTGGAGACAAATATTAGGAGATGTTTTCTGAAAGTAGTTATGCATAGATGAAGTTTGGATCAACCATATTTGGTGGACAATTTATTCAGATTGATTAAATCATTTCTTTTATTTATTTTTTAAAAAACAAACTAATACCATTCTCCATTGGTGACATCAATTATGTCTAAAGATCATTACATCAATTCCAGTGGAGACAAATATTAGGAGATTCTTTTCATTTGTTTTAGCATTGATGGACTGAGTTACTTGTTGGTTGTTTTTGGTTTGGGAGGTGTGTGCGCGTGGGGGGGGGTGATCTGAATCTCGTGGAGTTAGTTTGAGATGTGTGAAAGCTGGTCCGGACAGCATGATCATCAAAAAAAGAAATAGATAATGACATCTTGGAAGTTGAGCTAACAATTAATTATCTTATATAATCAGACATAGTCTATGAACAACTTTCTCTATATATTGCCTTTTACTAAATGATCAATCTGCACTCAAATTAAAACACAACTTCCATTTCTTCATTTCCTTGAAGCAAAGTAATATTTGTCAAATTGACACAATGGCTCAATCCTCTTATTGATGATAGCATTGTTGTCCATATCAAGCGTCACCACAAGTCATGCTGCTCGTAGCCTACTGCAACTTCCCAACTTGCCTACTATCCCCTCATTGCCTCAGCCAACAGTGCCACAATTCCCCGCTATTCCAAACATGCCAACAGCAGCCACATTGCCACCATTGCCAAGTGTTGCATCGTTGCCAACGCTTCCAACAGCTTCTCCATTGCCTTTGTTGCCCTCTATTCCGAAGATGACTCTGCCCGCCAATATTCCTCTGTCCAACATGCCATCATTTCCAAACATTCCTACTCTTTCACCTTCTCCATCCCGCTGATCTGACGGCTTCCAACATTTTACCTGTATGGTCTTTACTGTTTGATGTTTTGCTCTTTCGTTGTCTCAGAATCTTTTTGATTCGTATCGATGTATCCTATTGTTTGTACCCTCTTGAGTGTAGTCAGTGTACTGTATTGATTGTCCAGATAAGCTTTGTATTAATTAAGGTGATGCAATATACTATTTTTGATTTACCCATGTTCATTCGTCCAAAATTAATTTCCAGATAAGCAAAAAACAAAAAACCTAATAGTGTTTGCAAAATTTTGCCTTCAAAGAAAGTGATATGATAGATGAAGAATGGTTCAAATGAATGTAGAGAAACCTAACTAGGCAAAAAGAGAGTCGCATAAAATGATTATGACATTAATAATAATGTTTGGATACACTTTTTAAAACGTAACCATCATTAATTAACATATATTATTACTTCATTAAATCACTTGAGGATTGTAAATTGTATTGATTTGGCAGAAACATTTGATGCAGATAAGTTGTTATGATCAGAATGTTCACACAAAAATAAATTAAATGTGTAACATGTCTTTGTTAGACGTTTACACCAATTAACCATGATTAGTTACTGGTATTGAATAGGTTAACTCAATGTAAATACATATATATGATACTGAATTAAGTAGGAATACATGACCCTTGCATCTTTTTGTGGTCTCTTTCAATTTTTCGATTTAATTTTTTTTTTCATTGCATCACTTCACTTAATGAAACGTATGATTATATTTGAATAAGTTGTTAAAATCTTTGTCGTTCTAAAATTCCAGTTAGACTTCCATTTTAATTTTATTTTTTAAAATTCAAAATTATGACATACGAGATTTGTTGAAGGATGCAAGCTGAAGAATATTGGCGTTATGATGAATTTGTTCACCGGTATATCATGAAGCTGTTTGAAAAGGCTTAATACATAATCAATCTTTAAACTTGTTAGAATATTCTATTCAGACACTCGAATTAAGTTTTTCTTCGATTGAACTCCTTAAATCCTAATTAAAGAACCTGTTAGGTAACTAAGCTGACCACCTAAAATATGTCATCTCTTTAATTGTACACATATAAACCATAAAATCTCACATGCTTTCTATTTGAGTGCAATACATATAATTAAAAAAAATGACATATTTTATACGATTAACTTATTACTTGTGTAACTCTTGAGAATGCACATAAATATTTTTACAAAATTTGAACCAAAACTAGAAGACTTTATTAGATTTTGAGTGTCAAATTGAAACATGACTTAGTTCGAGTGTCTAAATAAAATATCCAGACAAATTTAAAAAGCTGACATATAAACTTGGATTGAAGTAAAGCTATTGAACTAAAAAATGGGTGAAGACGATAAAAGAAAGAAAAACGAATTCTAATAGCAACTTTGTCCATCTGATAAAAAATATCAAACAGAAAACTCTAAAATGGCCGCTTTAACAAGGATGGGCCTTGTAGTGTAATTTATGTTTACTTTCTCGTAGTGTAATTTGACAATGTAGATGTTGACACAAACACTCCTAACAAAAATGTCAAGACATCAGAGTACAAGCAAACCTGGGAGGAAAAGAGAGGAGGAAAGATGACATATTCTATGTTGGAGATAGAAATGGCTTCGTAGAGCTCGTTCCTTCCAACCCGAGGTCCAAAGGCCGCAAACATGGAGGAGAATAAGCATCAAGAGCCTTCCGGACATTCTCCTCTTCCAATCTATCCTTCTTGTCAAGATCATCATTATTTTTGGCATCCTGATGACAAATACCATAACATCAGCTGAAAAATCAAATAAACTCACAAGAAGGTTTTTCCATGAAACAAAGCAAGAGCTGTCATGAGGACCAACAACATCGAGATGATCTCAATCCTAGCGACTCTTGGTCAACATTCGCCAGAATGACATCCAACAGTAAATTTTGTGATAACTGATACAACTTAGCCTTGGATGAACATTTTTGCATTTTTAAAAAAAATAAGATAAAACATTTATAAAGACAACTAGTGTAGACGTCACAAATGATTTTTCCTTGGTATGCAATTTTTCGCTTCACAAAATAATAATTGCAGAGGAAAATGCTGGAGGAATTAAGCCCAGCTCTCAGTGTTAGCACATAGGGGAACATGCAGTCCTCCCAAAGCAGCCCAACATACTTTGCTCATTTTTGAGGGGCAACACACAAATACATTGTTTGGTAATTTTTTTCTAGTCAAAGAAGAAGCGGTTGTGATCAGTTAGAAAAATCATTTTTCCAAATGTGATCTGCATCCTTAATGAACAGAATTCTCTACAAGGTCTAAATCATTTTTCCAGTCATGATTCACATTCTTAATGAACACAACCTCCCCACAAGCTCCAGCGAGAAATAGATGGAATAGGATGCTAGAATGTATAGCTCAATGCTGACCCACAAATACAAACAAATTTACGTTGCAGTGGTGTTCTTTATGTGACTTTCATCGGCTTCCCTGGAGTTCTCCTTTGAGAGGGGGAGGGGAAAGGAATTTCTGGAAGGTATCAATGAAAAGAGTAATTACCTGAACTGAAATTTGGTTGAAAGTAGGAAGAAATCGAATCTTGCAATATTCATTAAAGAGAATAGTGATGACCATGAGAGGGATAACGGAGAACGAAGCTGAAGGCTTGGCTTTCAATCCAAAAAGACCGATCATTGTAACTTGCATAAGTATGATCGCAACTATAATGTAGTGATGAATGTATGGCCAATACAGACCACATGTCTCGTATGTAGTTATATACGCATCCTCAATCTGCATCACAAATAACATTACATTATACTTTATCCTCCATATTTATTCTAAAAATTGAGCTACCTGCAATACCAAAGCACCAAATAAAGTCCATAAAATATATACTTCATATCAACAGTATACTTAATCCTGGTGATAACAATGTAGTTTGAGCGGTGTAAAAAAGATGAATGTTACAACAACTAATTAGGAAAACTGAACTTGTAGCAATCCCCTTAACAGAAGAAAACTAGTTACTGACTATAAGAACCACCATTTCGCGAAATGAAAAACCCAGACAGTGAATTTCTAGGGCTTGTAATAGTTTCGAAAAGGAAGTCCAATAAAACACAAAAAGTACACATGAGTACTTAAAATTTCATTAATCTAAAACGTTATTTACATATGATTGTAGGTTCGCATCATGCCTAAATTCACCAACAGGTGTAACACAACATATTATCAAAGACAACATTGGACACAGGAAAATGTTACATAAGTTGTTCACAGTTTAACCCAAGTTTTTGACCAGTAAAGGAGATACCTCAAAGCAAAGACAGTACAAACTACAATTACACATATGGACAAAGTCATGTGGGTCAGGCTTATAAACAGATTGTTCTTAACGCACAAATGTTACATGTAGAGAAACTTCACCTGGTTGATGAACACCGCATATCCAAGCAGGAAATAGCCTACTAGAAATGGAAGAAGCAAAGGTGAGACCACTGCGTAAACAATCCCAATCAGCATGCAGAGAGTAACAAAAGGGACAATTCTATAATAAGGTAGTGAATAAACATAAGGACGTTTCTTCTTTCCATGGCCCCATGTGTAAGATTTTAGAGTATCCCATAGAAGTAATCCTGGTTGAAGTATCTCCAAAGAGAATCCTGCCAGCCCATTAGTCAGGATGTATGTCACGAAGAAATCTGCCTGAAAGAACAAAAAGGAAAATGTAAATGCAAAGATTAATCATCTACATGTAAAGTAATATATTTAGACGATGCCGGGCCCTATCGGTTCTTTATTAGGCCAAAGTCAGGTAAATATCAAAGCACCAACTGAAAACGTGTTCCCATCCCTCTTTCCCAATCAGATATTCAATATTCTGACACATGATAAAAATAGATATTAAATGAAAAGAGAAGAGCCAACATGTTTTGCACCTGAGCAGAGACGGCACTAGCAAGACGGTTGGGAATATCCTTGGGATGAGAGAAAGATTCGCCGATTTGATCTAGTAAAGATCCTGACAACAAGCTTAAGAAGAATACATTCCCTACCAGGAAGTAGAACACCATGCTGCATGCATTTAAATCCTTCTTACTCCGCGAGATATAACCAGCTAATCTTGCCAGTCCAATCATGGTAAATGGAATAATGTATATGAAACCATTAAGAATGGCACTAGGAAGATATCCTGTGACGATGGACCTTAACCCCGGTCTGCCACAATATTTAAAAAAATTTGAAGATCAGCAACCTGCTACACAAGTTTTCAACTAAAAAACAACTATACCTAGGAGGATTCAGTAACTACCCTACTCCACCTCAACTCTCCCTCCCCACAGAGAGAAAATAAAAACCAAAAGGTGGAAAGAAAAAACGATCTATCTAATTTGGAAAGAAAGAGGAGAAGATAAACAACAACGAATGAGCCACCAAAGAACAAAGACAATTTTGTCCAGAACTCCATTGCATCTTCTGATTTTCTGTCAATGCAAGGAAGAACTTTGATGTGAAACAAGCTACTCCCTCAATCCCAAATGTATAGTATTTTATCATCTATTTTAAAAAAATGGTGTTCTATTACTGTTCAGGGAATCAAACAACAACATTTGAAATATTCTTTAAAATAAGCAATTTTGGGAACTGATGGCAATTTTACACAGAAAATTAACAGCACTGTCCCTCATATTCTCTTCCCCACCATTCTTTTCGCGGCAAGGGAAGACTTCAAAATACTAACTGTGCTTGGAGAGTATGAAGTATTACAGCATGAAACATTTTATTCTCGAGAAATCAAAAGGCTGAAATAATGAAGAGAAGAAGTCTGTACATCAAGTCCACAGCCATCGCAGGAGGAAACCATTTCTTCAGGCGTTCATATTTGGCAATTCCCTGAACAGCTGTGACTGGTAACACGAAGAAGATGGTAAGTAGTGATGCTGCAACAAGTATCACTATCCTGTACAGTGGCAAATGACGATATTGAATTGCCAAATTTTGCCAGATCACATCTCTCGGTTCTGGAGCCATTTCAGTGATCCAGAGGAGTGGATTTGTGTGCTGTTGAGATTGCGCAGCTAGAACTGTACCCCATCGTGAACTAAATGTAACAAAAGCCACAGGCAATTCCTAAGCAATAAAAATATGGTCAAATTAAACCAACTATTCAACTGTCAAAATAACATTAGGGAATCATTCCATGACCGGTTATAAGATCACAAGCAAATCCTCATGCACTTCTTTAAACCTCCATACATGATCTCAATAATGGCCGTCAATAGATAATATTTTCTTCATTCCTACTAAGATGGCAAATACACCAAATGACATGGACATATTCCTCAAAATGTTGGCAAATCATGGTGGCTAATTCATATGAGATCAAAATTGCAACAGAAAAACTGACGCATTCCTAATGTTTCCAGGCCCGTCTTCACAAGTGGCAAGCGATAAGAGATAATTTCCTGAACAAGCAAATCCTTTTTTATATCAACTAATCAATCTAACTATGCCTCGACCTCAAACTAGTTGGATGGGACATGAACCATCTTTATCCATTCCGTTCTATTCAAAACCATTTCATTGAGTAATTTGTCCTGTACGGCAATATAAGAGTTCTCTAAAACCAGAAGTTCTCCAACTCTCACACTTATGCTTTCAATCATAATAACAAAAGACTCCTCGGGGCAGTGGCGGAGCCAAGACTTTTATTAAGAGGTATCAAAATGTAAAGTAGTAAATCAACAAAGAAGCCAAGCAGAGTCAATATATAATATATACATAAGCTTTTTTTACCTAGTTATACAATGTAATTTTCTGATGAAGGAGTGTCAATTGACGCCCCTTGAATACATGTGGCTCCGCCATGCCTCAGCGTACATCAGACCTAAATGTAAACAAATAACAACTAATCCTTAACCAAAAAGTTAGTACCACTATTTAGATCCTATATTGTGTTTTATATTAGCCAAGTCCATTATGGAAAATTACACAGTTCAGCTGGTTTTGAGTGAAATCGAGATAATGTTTTTAAACTGTGATCCAATCATTGACATCAATTTCTGATGAAAGCAAATAGCAAGAATTACCAGCAATTATGATACTCTTAGCTGTAACCTGGAAGCACAAGTCAGGAAAGAGACCATACTTTATCTATCAGGGGCCCATTCCCTTCTCCCCCTCTCTGTTGTCATTTTTCTGCTCGACAAGGCATGCAAAGTTCACCCTAGAATTTTCCTCATCTTCTACGGATGACATAATTTAACACAGTTTTCTTTTAGATATATCTCACAGACTTAACATATTACCCCAGTTAATAAACTAACGACAAGGGCTAAGAGATCACTATGCTAGGCCGGACTTCTTTGACACCATATTATGAGGGTAGGAACCACCAGACTGAAGAAAAGAGCTTCCGGGAACCACAGAAAGTATATTTGAAAGGTGAAAAATAAAATAAGCTAGCAAAACATTCTAAACTCCAGTACTGTCATTACCATCAGACTTTTGCAGTGAATACTAACCTTCTGCTCAATCGTCATTCTGCATTGTACACGTCTTATTTCACGACCAAGGGTTTGAAGCATGTCCTCCAGCTGCTCTATTTTAGCATCGTATCTACTATGTTTCTTAAGAGCAGAAAGATGCCTCAGGTCCTCAATCTTTTTGGTGAGAGACTTTGCCTGGCACTAGGATCCATAACATCTGTCAGTATCATGATGAGGGTAAAAAGTATAAAGATTGAACCACGGGGGAAGAAATTCTTAGAGGTACATATGATTTTCACATCTATCGCATGAAAGCAGACACCTACTTTCATTCTCTATCCTTACCCCTTGTCTTCAAGGAATATCATAGAATCCATTGAGTACATTTATCTTTGCTAATCGCTGAAGCACACTGGTTATATGATTATACTTGGATATCAATGATACTATGAGTGACATTCCTTTACAAGAGTTGGCTTAAAATTCTTAGTGACATTTTATTATTTATCAGTCATACGGTACAACTAAATTAATGCCAACCTTTCAAAATTTAAAGTTGTGACTTCACTGGATAGGATAACTGTGACACAAATAACGTGTACTAATTCATATTGGCTGGAAAGGACATCAAACACGGAGCCCGCGGCTCAACTTTGTATTCTTGCAATACTGTGAAGTGTCAACTGTTTGAAGAGTGGAAAGGGAAGAGCATTTGACTATTCAGTCACGCAGGACCAACAAAGCTGGAAAAGAATAATAAAGTTCTCCATTTTTAGAATAGCGGATATTATCTATAGACAGATCATAAAAGAAACTACAACTAGTAAGAAATAAAAGGCAATACTATTGCCTGCAACTTATTTATAAGGAACCAATACACAACTATCTAATGGAAATCCAAATTTAAGGAACTTAGTCTGCTTTCATTAATAAGGTAAATGTTGAATGCACCAAAGTATAATTTGTTCTTACTAGTAGCTTGTCCAGATGCTTCCCATCATATAAGATTTCAAATGACTGATATGAATAGGGATGATGTTTGGAAAAAAAGTGGTCTACGTTGCACCCACGGATTTTGTGCTCATTGCAAAATGGAATTTCTCGAACCAGAATGGTGAATTGTTCAGGTTCGCACCTTCTGTTACATATCTGCTGAATCCTTTTGATAAAAATGTCATTGTACTCCTGAAGAGGCCACGGTACAGAAAATTTTAATGTCATACAACTTTATGGATTATATCCATGCAAAATTCCCAAGAAAAATGAAGTTGACCCAATAACTATTTTTCCATAAAAAAAGATTTCACCAAATCACAAATATAAACAATTCCAAGTTGGATAGGTTGCCAACTAGAAGAGTTTCTATATATCTGAAAAAATTATAAAAAAAAATAGGAATAATTTCAGAGACCTCCCCTCAGATTTAGCTCCATAACACTAACCTCCCTTGCGGTTCACGATATTAGGCCTACCTCCCTAATTTTGAGGTTTTTGTAACAACTCTTTTAGATATTAGGCCTACCTCCCTGATTCTCAAATTTTTGTAATAACTCTTTTAAGGTAATTATTGTTAATATAAAATTTTATGATCGAACTAAATTGCCCTTCCTAATACACTTCTTGTTTAATTATTTATTCTGTAAGCACATTTTAAAAGTTCATTAAATGAATTGTTTCTTTATCACATAAATTTAGTTACTTTGCACTTGGGGTTGATTTTATGCATCGAAATCTGATTTCTTGGTATATCTTTCCAATTTGCTGCTCCACGTAACGTGACAAACTTTTTATATGCCTTGTAATCATGAACTTTTTGGTTTAAAATGGTACATAGATCTGACTCAGTTTTTGTAAATAATGTTAAAGATATGATACCTGAGTCTAACTCAATCCCAAAAGCTAGCTCATGAGGAAAGGATTGCCCCAAGTCCATATAAGGAGACGACCAGTCCATTCCCCAACCAGTGTGGGGCTTTACCCACTCTAACACCCTTCTTCACGCCCAGGCCAACTAAAGCGTGGACCGGGAGCCCAAACGGGAATGGACGCGACTCTGATACCATGTCAAGCTATGTGATATGACACATGGGCCTAACTCAACCCCAAAAGCTAGCTCATGAGGGGAGGATTTCCCAAGTCCATACAAGGAGATCACTAGTCTATTTCCCAACCAATGTGGGAATTTTACCCACTCTAACACCCCTTTCACACCTAGGCCCTTCTGGAGTCCATTCCCCAACCAATGTGGGACTCTTACCCACTCTAACACCCCCTTCACGCCCAGGCCCAACTAGAACGTGGTCCGTGAGTCCAAACGGGGATGGACCTGGCTACGATACCATGTAAAGATATGACACCCAAGCCTAACTCAACCCCAAAAGCTATCTTATGAGGGGAGGATTGTCCAAGTCCATATAAGGAGACGACCAGTCCATTCCCCAACCAATGTGGGACTTTTACCCATTTTCATAACAGAGATTGCGATATTGACAAGTTCAATTGGATTTTTTTGAGGATGTTTTCACAGAGAGTAGATAAACTAGTGAGAGATTTCTGAGTGAAGTGGTGGGATTGTTGGGGGTGATGAGGAACACGGTCAAATGAACTTTTAAAGTGTTTACAGAATTGATCAAACAAAAAGTATATTAGGAAGGGAAATTTAGTCTGATCATAAATTTTTATATTGATAATTTTTGGGTTCAAAGAATTGTTGCAAAAGTTTCAAAATAAAGGAGGTAAGCATAATATTGTAAACCACAAGGGAGGTTAGTGTTATATAGCCAAACCTGAGGGGAGGTCTCCAAAATTATCCCTAAGAACACTGATTAGATGTCAGCATATTACTGCAAAAGAGGATTTGGACAACAAAAAGAGGTTATGAAACCATTACATCTACGATGTCCTTTTTACATAACACTCTCGGCTGCACCAAAGAGGATCGACTATCTTTCTCTTTACACCCAATATCTTTGAAAGGCAAGGCAAACTCCCATTAGAGACGACAAACTTTTTCAAATATCACAACTTATCAACGATATTAAGAAGCCATAGTGGTCAAAATCAGTGTAAAGCATGACTTCAATAGTACAAGCTAGACATTACCTTGTAAAGTAGGTACATTCCATAACACGAGACGAAACACAAGAAAGAAAAATGCACCCAAAGCCTGTGAATGACAGAATAAATGCAAAATGAGTCCATTTTGTAAGAACTCAACTATTTGATCATGTAACAGAGTGCATTCAACTAAGAGACGAGAATGAAGATGGCTATTGGCTATAAAATTTGATGCTATCTGAACGACTAATATAGAACTACGTTAAACTAAAGATGGTAACAAAAGCATTTTTACAGTCAATTCATGCTACACGCGTTATTCACATGCTGGCACACAGAACAACCAATGACCATGGATTCAAATCTGAAAAACACATGCTCTCTTTAAAGTGGCTTGTTTCACAGTCGGTGGCCAAAAAGGCATGTTTAACACAGGGTAATCTTCAGTGAAGAGGCATCTCACTTCTGTGGAAATGAACAGAAAACGTAATCATTTCTTTATCCACTGCAGCATGACTGCGCAGTTATGGAAAATCTTTCTGAACATTGTGGGTCTTAGATAGGTGATGCCCAAAGCTACAACTCAATTATTACAATGTCGTAACAAAAGCATTAGAGGGAAGACAGCAGGGTGGAACCATACCAGCATGCATTTGGTGGACTGTGTGGAAGGTACAAGATGTTTGCAATATAATGCTAACTCTATTCAACAGATCTAGCTTGACTGTGCAGTTTGTGATATTTCAGTGCAAAGAAGAATTTGTAAATAAAATAGAACTGATACTTAGCTTTTACAATCCTAACAAGACTAGAAAGGGGTTGGTTTTTCTTTTTGGTTTTCTCATTATACATATCTCAGTACTTTCTTAGTCCTGAAGCTTTACTAAGATTAACAGCTGTAAAAAATTGATTATAGTTGATGAACACCACTCTTGGAGCTTCAAATAAGAAGCAACCATATTCTAGTTTGTTAAGACTTATTTAAGGAGTTCTTTAACAGTGATGATGTATTATGGCATAATCTCATATAACCATCTAACAAGCAATACACACAATTTATGGTCTAAGCATTTTAACTACTATTACACACAGCTTGAAAGCTGTGAGCACTTAGAAATTGAGTTTTAGAAGATTCAGGAACTGAAGAAATTAGGAGAAAACATTTTCCTACTCGTAGAAACTATTGCTCACAAAGCATTTGAGACTTGACAACATCAAAATGTACTAGGTAGCTGTTCCTTAATTTAAGGATTGGAGTCGGCCTCGACTTAAATCCAATGATTCTGCTTTAGGCACAGGTAGAGGTGTCAATTTTAGCCCATGAGGATATAATACGTCCAACCTCTCAAAATTGGCTATATTCATTGACAGTTTATTTTAGGCATAGCCAAAGTTAACCCATCTAAAAACATCCACTTTAAGCTGCATATGCAGTCAGTTTTGATCCACTAAAAACAAAGTTTATTTTGTTTGATGGTCATAAGAAATAAAAGAAAAGGCTATAATTAGTTTAATTAGGTAATAAAGCAAATAATAAAAGAACAAACAAACAAAAGAAAAATGATTATGAGTTGCGCGGTTGGCTTATGAGACAATGTTTAGCCCAATGTGATCCACACATCTTTGACCCAAGTAAACTTTAGGTGGATTATGACCCAATTCGTTTAATAATTCGACTCATTTTAATCCCCAAGTTTAGCCTAATCCATCTTATTTGACCCCCCCCCCCAAAAATAGGGTTAGGGCTGCGACTTTGCAGCTCCTCGTCAAGCGAACATAGGTTATGACTTAAATTTGTTTCTACCTTAAAATAACTAGTCTGAACTCCTTAGCTAGACGGTTAAATGCTTCTCCAATCTAAATGAAAACAAAACTTAACTCCTGATTCCTTCCTTAACCATTTAAAGAAGCCAAGTGACTTGGTTCTTTAATAGCTTTGGTCTTTTTTTAGTTGCTCTTCCAAATTAAAAAACTTGTCTCAATTCCCAATAGCCAAAATGAACTTGAAATATGTTCACTTCGCTGGACATTCAGACATCTTACGAGAAAGGTACCTGGTATATGGAAGTCAAAAAGGGGTGCTTAAAATCACTGTGCAAGACATTCCCCACTATTGTTCAAACATGTAGCTCCTTAAGGTTCTTGTTTGAAGACTTTGAGCCAAGACAACAACACGATAGGGAGCTCTCTCTCAGTTATACAACCCTTACTGCTTCCCATTCTTGCATTAATTAAACTTTATAACTTATAGAAATAAAAATTTAACAGGACTCTTTCAAAGCACATCTGGATTGTAATGTCATTTCAAAACTAAACAACTATATGCAACAGCTGTCCAGATTTTGTTACAAGAAATGAACTCAGCATTTGTATTAGCAACTTAGCATTCAAGACCTAAAAGTTTGTGTGAAATGTGAATTATGAACTGTCATAGGACTGATAAACCAGGTTGTAGATAACACTTAGCATAGGTGAGGCATGTTATCTGCATCAACTTGAGGAAATAAGGAAGTGTTGAGAACATAACCTGTCAGAGCCTCTGCTGATATTAGATATTGTGAAAGCATCCATGGAATGAGAGCTCGTATTTGGTCCATTACTCCCAGTATAATTTAGCGGGAGAAGTACCAGAAGCCCAACAATAGAACAAACAAGAAAGAATCTGATCCTGAAGAATGGTTCCAAGAAGCAATGTGAGTTTAATCCTTGCATGTCACCAAAGATTATTAAACTAGGAATAACTTTATGTGAGAATGTGTGTTTAGTCATAGATGTTAACATGTCATATAATCAATTAACCTCATTCACCTTTCAAGATCCGTAATCCTCTACTTTAAGTCATTCTCTAACCACAAACATCATCACATTCAGAGGATAGCTCAACTTATGGAACTTTACTTTATAAAGAACCTTAAACCTAGAACTATTCTCCATGCATGACACAACATAGGATTGGTGAAGAAAAATCCTTATCTGAAGTTGTTAAACTAAGACAGTTAAACTAAGACAGTAATAATCCTTCAGAGATGAATATTATTAGTGATCAAATTCAACAGACTCAAGTAGCTCATGGAGGATAAAATGAGAGATCACTTGAAAATGGTTTGATTTTGTCCTACTTAGACCACTAGATGCAACAGTGCATAAGTGTGAAACCATGATAGTTGAAGGTGGTAAACAAAAATAAAGTTGCCTAGAAAGAGGTCCTTAGATGTGAAACCATGATAGTTCAAGATGTTAAAGAGGAGTACGAGGTATACAAAAATAAAGTTGTCTAAAAATACCTACAATCTCTAGGAGTTCATACAGACTCCACAAAAAATAAAGCACAATCGGAAAATAAACCATGTCGGCAACGCCAATTAGTTGAGATTATGGCTTAGGGTGTCTTTAGTATGGATGAGAATATTTTCTGGAAAATGTTTTTTTATTTTCCCATGTTTGGTTGGACAAAATATTTGGAAAACAGGTTCCTTAAAAATAAGTAAAATGACTTCCTTACCACAAATAGGGAAAATAAGTTCTGACATTTTATGTTTATTGTATCCTTTCCACCGACCCAACTCCCCCAACCCC